>JAGFPH010014718.1:11605-22455 GCA_018207615.1 Philaenus spumarius | reverse complement strand
ATATATATATATATATATATATATATATATATATATATATATATATAAAACAAAGTCGGGTTTATTAGACCACTTATAACTCAAGAACAGCTGAACCAGTTTTTATAATCTTTGATTTGTTGGATTTGTCTCCGCCCCGAATAGCAGAATACCAATGAAAATATAGAAAAAATACATAAATAAAATTTAACACACAAAATAATTATAGGTTAGGCCTAGACTGATGAACTAACACAGCCATGTTATTTGACATTCATTACCATAGCAACCAATAAAATAAAATAACAGATACAACAATTGATTCAAATGTATAATCTATATAATAAAAATGAAATGCTGTTCGTTTGTAAGCGCATCACTTGAGAACGGCTGGACCAATTTGGCTATTTTTTGTTTTAAAATGTTCGTAATAGTCCAATTTAGGTTTTTATGGAAAAAATTTGAAAAGTTTCCCGTAAAATGTTCAAATTCTGGAAAACTGAACATCGCTTTTCTCTGAACTCAAGACCATAACTCACGAAAACAGCTGTTCTAATAAAATGCTTAGTAATACATGTTTGTTTACATTCATTACAATAGCAACTTTACTTAGCATTTTTATAATCAGTTTATTATCCTTGAATACCAACAGCTTTTTTAGGTTAGATTGACCAACTTAAAGCAAACAAAAATCAACTAAAAGTACTTACTATATTTTAATTCAATTCAAACATTGGTTGATACATAATATTATATATAAAACAGCAAAAACTGAACATAATTTTAGGTTAGGCCTACAATGAACAAAAACAAGTTTATTTGCAACCAATTGGGCTAATTTAGAATCAGGTTTATTTTTATTCTTCACTACTATCAGTTTTTTTTTTAGATTAGGTAAAAGCAAACAAAAGGTATACTGTATTATCTATAAAGGTTTACAAACTATAAATCTAAATTTGTGTAGTATATTCTTAAGTGGCATGAAAACCACTTTGCAATAATTCGATTACTTAAGGCTCGGCTGCCTACATTAAAAACGGTGAAGTTGGGTACCAATTTCAATGTTAAATAACCAAAACATACCTGCACTATTAAACATATTTTTACGTTGTTTTTGTCAAGAAACGAAAGTTGTCTTTTTTTCTTAAAGTAAAATAGATTGTGGGTGGTGATTGCTAAGGTTTTTTGCAATATATATTTTTGCAACCTTGTAAAAAGTTTATAAAGTTTACTATTATTTGCTATTTATATCATACTTTTATGAAAACAATAAAACGGGTTTTGAAAATGTATTCAGCAATCAACATCCGCATATGACAGTACTTTAAAATTAAACCAAATTTTTAAATTTATTCCTCGAATTAAATAACGGAAAAAATGACTTATTCTGTAACATTGCTCTTATGGGAAGCAGATTCAATATGGCGGACAAGGTTGTCAATGTGGCGGCCCCCTTAAGTCAATGTAATGAAAAAAATAACTTAATATCCTTTAAATTAAATCAAGCAAAGCGAAGCATTGCTGGGTCCACTAGTTGTAAATAAAACAGTTGTTTTGGATGACAAGCTAAACCCAATTTTAGGTTAGGCCTATACTGAACCAACACACTTTTCTTGAAAGCATTTAGATTTATTACCATAGCAACGTAATTGGCAAATTTAGAATTAGGTCATTATCCTTCACAACCAATAGTTTTTTAGGTTAGGCAAACACAAACAACGAAAAAGATTTACTATTTCATAATTCAAACACCTGCCACTATTAAAATTATGCTAACTTTAATCTTTACTAGGTTTACAGACCAGTTTGAAATACTGTTTCAATCGTAATTCCTGTGAAAATATTATAGTATACAGTAAGGAGCGAAGCGAACTGGAGGTAAATCCCTCTGGTACATACATAAACGCTTATAACTTACTGAGTCAAAATGTCTACTGGCCTCCTAACTATCATAGATTCGTGTAATGTATTGTTCTACAATACTTCACAATAATGTAGGTGGAAAGTAGGTCTTGTGTCCTAAAACAGATTAGAGGTTGCCATACTGTAATTGGAGTCTCAAAAATCATTATTCCAACCATTTAAACTTGTTATGTTAATCCACATTTTATACAGGTACAAAGAAACTTTAAATTTTAAAAGAAATTTAAAAGTGTTATTCGTCCGTTTGATTGTGTAGGCTTGGGTCGATAGAAAGAACCTCACTTCATTATAACAGGCAGATCAGACACATTGCTTTATCCGGCATTGAAGTCTCTTAAATCGCTTTCGTGTGTACTTGACATGTATTTGATTAAGACTTATGTTTAATGAACGACGCTTTCGCAGGAATTATTTTAAACTTGTATTGTTTTTGCCTACCTCATCATCACTCGATGAAACAGCAAATCTCTTTGATCAGAAAAAAGTGGTACTAGATGTCTGGCTCGTAGTGATATAAGTTTTTATTGTGTGCCAGTTGTATATGCAACTCTGTCGGATTATATTCTCCCATATCAGACTTCTTTGGTATATAAAAAGCTTATTCAGCGGTTGTTGTTATTTTTATGTTAATATTTCTTTCAGACTTTACTAAAAAATATTCAATGTAGTATTTACATTTGAAAAGATATGTTTTAAGACATTTGCGTACTAAAATTTGTTCTGAAACTTCCAGCTTATATACCTAACTGTTCACCCAATTCCTATTGAAGGCAACCTTTGCGACTCGACCCTGCGTTCGTAGCTGTGACGGAATTCGATACAATAGACTTATGACTTCTGTATTTCTACGACCGATGTCTGAATGACTCTATTAAATAGAATCAATTCGTCTCGAAGGAAACGGACCGCGGAAAATGAGATTGTTGCCAAGGACGATGTGACTTGGGCGTTCAACTCTCCGCTTCTACTAAACATTTGTCGCAATGTCTTTACCTCGAAAACATTGTCAGTAAACAAAATGGCTAGTAATAATGATAATTCAGAATTAATACTCTAGCAAGATTATATTTGCAGTGAGACATTGGAAAATAATTACAGCAAACCTTAAAGTGTCTAAGAAGATATTAATGATGTGGATTGGGAACCTTGAAACATACTATGATGCAATATCTAACATTACAAAATGTTATTGATGTTGCAAATAAGTACTTATAAAATAGCCAACATTTTAATGAGATTTTTAAAATATTCAGCATTATAATATTGAAATAGCCGTAGTTCTATATTGTGTAATAGTTTACAGTCTAACAGTTGCAGTGGCTAGTGAAAACTAACAGCAACAATTATTACATTTAGTGGTAATATCGAACTTCGCAGTAGAGTGACAGTTAAAAACTGAACTGTCTTTAGCAGTTAACATTTACTATGTTAATATAGAAAGATAAACGGAACAGTAACTAATAATAGACAGAAATTATCTGTTCTATGTATAATCTAGGTGAAAATAAAATAGTGTTACACTTTTAGCGGTGTAACCCGTTAAAAAAATTACACAAAATGGTTTGCTAAAGTAATATTAAGTCAAACGGAATTTTAATCTTATTTGAATGGCAAGGATTGGCATGCGAGATGCGTGGGCCTATAGATGGCCATTGATATCCGAATTTAACATTTAACTCTAACAATCATATAAGAGAAAAGAAAATATGATTTAAAGAAAATAAGTTTACTTCTAAGTAAAGTTCTTCGTTAAATGTTATTATTAAGGTATTAGTCTAAAAATAAATCTCTGTATTAATATGCGGGGGCTGGGAGGTTAATGTGAATTCTGTACCAAATTTTATAATTTTATTTCTGAAAAAAGGATGACAATATAAAACAATAATAATAAAAACAAAGGAAAATAATAATAAATAATTAAACAATAATTTTGGAGAAATGATGATAGAAAAAAAATTGTTAAATTTAATTTGGAAGTTTGAGTATTTTTAGTCACTTTTGGGCTGGGAATGAACCCCATATTTTGATCATTTTCAACCCTTAAATTTAATATTTCACAAAATCATTTCTTAGTGCAGTTTTACTTAGTGGTAAAATGAAAGTTCAATGCTCTAGTTATCATAGTCTTGAATGTAGGTTGATTATGAATCCGTCAGTCAGGACTTCTTCTTATATATATATATAGGCTTAAACAAATCCTTTTGAATTATACACTTATATTATACTCAATTCAAGACTACGAACTGCTACATATCTTTGCCGTGACTCGGTTTATCACTCACTGTCGATAGTGAGGTTGGAAAGGTTGGATGGCCTGCTTAACATCTGCCCAAGTCACCCTGCGGGGCGCTACCCTGCCACCCACTGTTTCCTAGGGTAGTCGTGATAAATTGTTATGCATAGCTTGTTAAAATATGCTTTAAATCTGTTCATGTACGAAAAGATAATAACTCGTATAAACGGTTATAAATTCGAATTTAGTAATACATAATTAAAACAAATTATCGAGCCCACCCTCAAATTCCAGGAGTGGAGGTATAAACTAAATATTTGCATGACTGAATACTCCTTCGTGCTCTGTATAACAGCGTTCATTTTAAAACGTATTATAAAATCAAACTTGTGTGATGTGAACGTAAATGCGAAAAGTAATTTCTGCCTTAGATTTGAACAACTCACATTCTACATTTTGTTCAAATAAGGTTAGAAGTACGTATTGCTGCATCTACTACTTTTAAGAGGTATTTTCTGTTTCATTATTAGGGTACAAAAAAGCACTTATTTTGCTGGAGGAAAAAGTGTCTATATAAAAAACTTTGAGTTTATGCCTAAAGGCGCGTTGGAAGGTATACTTAGGCTCGGCTCTCTAAATTGAAAACGGCGAAGTTGGGTACCAATTTCAATGTTAAATAACCTAAACATAGTTTCACTATTAAGCATATTTTTGTGTTGTTTTTGTCAAAAAACGAAAGCTGTATTTTTTTTCTTAAATTAAAATAGATTGTGGGTGTTGATTGATAAGGTTTTTTGCAATATCTCTTTTTGCAAATGAGTAAAAAATTAACGAAGTTTACTATTTTTTACTATTTATATCATACTTTTATGAAAACAATAAAACGGTTTTTGAAAATGTATTCAGCAATCAACATCCGCATATGACAGTACTTCAAAATGAAACCAAATTTTGAAATTTATTCCACGAATAACGGAAAAAATTACTTATTCTGTAGCATTGCTCTTATGGGAATCGGATTCAATTTAGCGGACAGGGTAGCCTCCCCTTAATGCTTTTTATATGGGCACTTTTCCGCCCGCTAAATCATATGTTAGTAAAACAGCTGCTGAAACAACAATGCACCAATGAACTTCCGCGTTTGTATATTCTTGACATAACCTCAATTGTTTTTAACGGATATGAATATGAACCTCAATATGAATGTTAATGTTTTAATAAAGTTTGTTCAACAGTAAAATGCTAATTATTTACTAAAACTGTAGCTGGTGGAAAACTATTGTGTGTCTTACGAGAAGAAAGTGTCTTAGTCGCTTTTAAGAAAATTACCTCACGTTAACATTTCCTTTCGGGCCGACAAATTGATACTTTTCTCCCTGAAGGCACAAAAAAACTATTTATTATAATTTCAACCTTAGCAAACCAGTTAAATTAAATATCACTTTAAATCCTACAAGCGCTTTAAATGGAGCTCAGAAGTACCGAGAGTGACAATACACCTAGGTGAGAACTTTTGCCCACAGGTTCTTTTTGTCATAAACAATACACATTGTAGAAAAAAGTTTACCAATTTCCCCAATCCAGAAGGGTACAAAAAACGTTTAGTTTTGCTTTAGCGGGTTAACGGTGAACGTTTTTTTAACATACATTAAATGGGAAAGTTGTAACTTAAGAAAATACCCTTTTTTTTAAACCACGTATGACCTTT
Organism: Philaenus spumarius; assembly: GCA_018207615.1. Classification (NCBI taxonomy): domain Eukaryota; kingdom Metazoa; phylum Arthropoda; class Insecta; order Hemiptera; family Aphrophoridae; genus Philaenus; species Philaenus spumarius. Next base: position 16,612 of record JAGFPH010014718.1, on the reverse strand, counting down.
TGAAGATTTTATATTCCGTGTTATGGAAAAAATAATAAAAGACTGAAAAAATTAAGTTATGCTATAAACTTGAAGGTGCAAAGGTTCGTTTTAGTACAAGACTAAAGTAAACAAACAATTCACTCCTTTCCAGCACCCCAACGGAGAGGGGGGGTGGATTGGGGGTTTTATAAGGAGAGTAAAGTAGTGGTTTTTAAACGAAAAAACTAAAAAAAATAACTTAAAGGGTGCAAAGGTTCGTTTTAGTACAAGAATAAAGTAAACAAACAGTTTACTCCTTTCCAGCACCCCAAGGGAGAGGGGGGGGGGTGTTTAAACAAAAAAATTGGAAAAACCCGTACACGTAAAACTTGTCCTGGTCACGAAAGATGTACTCATGGTCCCAAAATATAGGTGATGCCGTAAACTACAATTTCCGACATTTTACAAAATATTGCATGTACGATTTGTATTCCGATTTTGATGTATATAAACCACTATTTTACTTTTAAATTCAAATAAACCCCATTGTTGTGGAGGCTGGAACGATATCAGTTAGCTTTACTTCATTCTTTTGCTAGAAAGAGCCTTTGTATCAAATTTTAAGTTTCACCCATGAATTTTATTTTTTTGCTTTTTTTTTATTTTTCCATAACTCGGAATCTAAAGGGCTTCATAATATGGGGTCTTTGTGACCCCCCCCCCCTCCAACCCTATTAATCCTGTTTATGATAAAAAGAATCTGTGGGATCTCATCTGGGTGTATTAATTCTAACAAAAGCTTTTATCGATCATATTACCAGTACTGTTATAATAAACTAACGCGAAAGTTTATGACTGCTATTCCCTCATAACTTTACTAACGGAACCATTTTAATGGTTAGGTGTCGTTTTAAAGCAAAGTGTAATAAAAAAGAAAAGATGGCGATGACGAGGGCCAGCTTTGTTGTGAGAATTACGTCATTTTTTACAAAAACGACTTTTATCGGTCGAGCTTGTGCACATTTTAATATTAGAATGCATATGTATTTAGCGTGTTGTGTAAAATGGTACTGTACATAAATTAAAAACATAATCATTGCGGGTTGTGCTCAGTGGCGGATTACCTATTAGGCATGAAAGGCCAATTGAATTTTGCAAAATGCAAACGATATTTCCACAATTCATACGAATTTGTTCTGTACGATCTACTTGTTTGTTTTAATAGTGGTCATGTAGTAGGTACATAAAACAGATACATGTTTTATACAATTCTATTGAGAACTACATTACGAAACTTTTGTTTACTTAAAAATTACAAAAATGTTTTAATATTTGTAATGTAGGAGTAAAGTTGCATTTTTCTTCCGTTACTAAACATTTTGTGTTTTCTGAGCTAATAACTTTTAAAATGTTACGCCAAACAATTTTTTAGTTACACAAATGAATTCTTTGGACATGCTACAAAAAGCTATTACACTTTTGGATTTTGATATAATTATTATTTTTGGTGTATTTTAAAACATGCTTGCATAGGCCTAGTTTTAGTACTGGTCGTGTAGTAGGTACATAAAAACTGTCTTTACCTGAAACTAATTTTTGAAATTGTTATATGTTTTTATACAGTTCTATTCAGAACTAAATTAAAAAACTTGTGTTAATTTTGAAAAAAATACAAAAATGTTTTACTATTTGTAATGTAGGCGTAAATTTGGATTTTCCCCCGTTACTAAACATTTTGGGCTTTCTGAGCTAATAACTTTTAAAGTTTTACTTTAATCAATTTTCTAGTTGCGTATAAGAACTTTTTGGATTTTTCGCTACAACAAATATAACACTTTAAGACTACTTTTGAATTACTGTATTGGGTGATTTTTATTTAAAAAGCTTGCAGGTCAAAAAAAAAAACGCCGTTATGATTACCTGTTATTTGGTTAGACATTATAACATTAAGGACATTTTACCAATTAATGCCATACCTTAAATGTATACATAAATTTCATCAGCCCAGTTTATTTTGTTATTTTAGTCGATCTTAACTTAATATTCATCGTGCAAGTTGTCAGTTGGGGCTGCGAACTGATAAGTGTCAAAGGGCCGCTGAGCTCGTAATCCACTGGTTGTGCTTACTCTTTACTGTAAAATAAATAGCAATTATTAATAATTTATGTAATATGATTTCTATACATTTTATTCAGTAATTAGAGTTGTTGGCGATCAATGTGTAAATACAATACACAGTAGTTGGTAAAACATTACAATACCATGAGGATTTGTATTAAGTACTGTAAGTAGGTCGTCAACAGATAAATATTTGTTCGAGTTATCTAATTATTCGAAAATGTTGAATAACTGGCGTAGCAAAAGAGACTGGTATATTTAATATATATTATTTATATTTTGTCAAATGTAGTCAGTATTTGTTCTTTACCTTTTATGTGGCTACATGTTTCACTGCCACAGGCCACAGGTCAGCTATCTATGTACACTTAAACACTTATATATACACAACACATAAAGTTACACATATTTTCGTACATTTTTTGTACACGTCACATAAATAAATAGGTTTGTTCAGATTTGCTACTCTTAAGAGGTACCTCATTCTAGTGGTACTTCCTTCAAGACTGATTTGGAAAGATAAAGGTGCAGTTCTGTTCGATTCTTATCAGATTGTACCGTGTGCCCTACTAGATTTGCTTTGTCTCTTTGATTTTATGCTGTTGGCAAAATATTAGATCATAAAGGCAATTGGAAGCAAAATTCAATTTTGCTGATGCTGCCTGTGGCAGTGAAACATGTAGCCACATAAAAGGTAAAGAACAAATACTGACTACATTTGACAAAATATAAATAATATATATATAATACATGTAGTTCTAAGGCTATCAACAATGAATAAATATATTTAAGTTCCAACATTTAACTAACTAACAGTACAAAATCTAATACGTTTAATTATCAAGTAAATGTAGTACTTTATACAAAAATTTGTAAATAGGGAGTTCTTTTAATAAGTTTTTAATGAATTTAAAACGAATAGAAGAGCTACCATTTAAAACTTACAGATGCCTGTCAAATAAACTACAGACACAGCTTATAAAGTTCTAGACATGACGTCACTTCACAGCTGATTACGTTGTTAATTGGTCTTTTGAGATGAGACAATTTAACTTTTTATTAATCTTGGTTTGAAACATGTTGCAGAGTTATAAAGAAACGTATCCTGCTCTGATTAATAATTTCTTTCTTCGTTTAAAATAGAAGGAAATACTTGTCGTTTGTTAAAAGTAGATATTTAAAAAAAACTGTTTAAATATGATTGTTAAACCTTCGGGTTGGATGAAAACAGAGGTGTATTTATAGTCCTAAAAATAAAAGTAAATTATTTATTCACGTTTCCAAATTGTGTTTGATTTAACTTGGTCAGCATGTTTTAGACCCACCCCTAAACAAATAATTCCACCATGCAGCTCTACTGCTGACGTGAGTTGAACAAATTTCCATAATTAATCAAGTTTATACATTTTAGGGTTTCAACCAACTATTTCGGAAATTTGTCTACTCACGAAGGCGCTGAATGCCTGCGTGTACGAAATATTTTGTAGAATGATTTACGAGTTTGCACCTCGACCTTGAGCCCTAATTGTGGATTAATCGTTTCTCTCGCAACTGACAAACTTGCTTTTTATATTATTTTTGGAGTACTTTTATGGTATTTTACGTTTTGATAAATTTTGGGGGAACCAAACATGCTGTAAGGTAGTGTAAAAAAACAAAATGTGCAAACTAATCTCCTTCTTATTTATTACCAACTAAAACAGTTAGTACTTCATTAAAGTTTGTCTTTATTTCTTGATACAATTTATTATAAACTTAATTTATTATAAAACTTATAATAAAAGTTATGTCACGAAAGATGAAATTCATGTTCATTAGATCTAGTTTCACATTTGTTTCTAATTTTTAGTTATTAAAAGTGTTTAATAAAAGTGTTAGTTTTAAACAAAAACTAATTTTTTCTTTTGTTTAGAATTTCAATTAAAAAAAATAGCTATAGCGAGACCTAAGGTCCCTAAGTGGTAAATGAACACCGACTATGGTCCCCAGAACAGGTTTTGTGGCGTAATTAAAAATTGAATATATTTATGCACATTATGTGTTCGCACTCTAATGGCCTCATTTACTTCCTATTTGGTTCAAATTTCGTACCCACATTGGTTTTCAATGTCGCTCCAACTATTTCGTTAGGTAAGAAAAATCAAACAACCGGTAGCACATTTTTTTTAAAGTTAAAAGTTTTGAGTTTTTCACACTAAAATGAAACTTGTTTGTGATTTTAACTAAACTAATATATATATATATTTTTATTTAATTATATTTTTTTATTTATATTTGTATTTATATTTTATTTTTTATCCACATATGTACATGATATTTTATTAATAAATTTACATGGATTATCTAGTCACCTAAATCCAGTAGCGGTGACTAGGAAAAAAGAATATAAAACTTATAGAACTAATATTACAGTCTACAGAAATATTTATATTTTACTTTCGTGCGGCATTACTATGATGCCTGCTCTGCGCAAACATTATGTAAAACAAAACACAACTAAAACTATTAAACTAAAAAATTAAGAACTAAACAACATAAATATCTTATAAAAACACTATGTACATCCAAGTCTGCGCCTAGATACCCCCAAAAAATTCTCAAAAGCGAAAGATAATCATTTCAGAATATTGGTTATACTATCTATGTTACTTGTTTTAAGTAACCAATCTTTGGATTTATGTAAAAATATTTTTAATGTTGCACAGGTCCTAATTTCCTTTGGTAGGCAATTATATGCCTTCGGTCCTACCGCCAAAAGAGAATTTTGAAAAACTTTTCTAGAGGCCCTCGGTCTCCTCACATGCAACAAAGAATGACCTCGCGTACTGTAGTAAGCGAGGTCATTGTCATTATTGCCACTTCGAATGAAAAATATTTTTAAAACTTTAAAAATAAATAAATGTTTAAGGGGTAAAATTTTTAAAAATT
>JAGFPH010014718.1:0-11505 GCA_018207615.1 Philaenus spumarius | reverse complement strand
GAATGTATTTACAATTAATGGACATTTAACTGTGTTTACCATCTTAGCTCTGATGTTATAATGAATTCTACACCTTTATTATAATTACATTAAACGTTTTGAAACAGAAAATTCTTGTATAAAAAACAAACTAATAATAAACGGCATTGAAAGATTAAAATTATGTGTGTAGGCCTATGTTGGCGTTCAGGCTGGTAAAATAAATTAGACGTACACACAATAAAATTAGGTTATGCCTAGACTGATTAACTAACATTTTATTTTTATGTATTGAATGTATTTAAAATGAATTGACACCTTCACCAATGAATGTGTTTACAATGAATGTATTTACACCTTCATTATAGTAACATTAAACGTACGGAAACAGTTATACTTTTATCAAAATAAATAATTATATTAACTTACTTTTCTAAGTTTGTATTACTTTTCATTTCTTGTTAATTGTTAATTCCAGCGCTTGACGATACTACCTGAACTACGCCGGACGGAACCAATTGAAGAACCAAAACACATGTGTCTTGAATGTATTTACATTCATTGTCATAACAACCAATTTGATAACGCTTTTTCGTTACGTGTATTTTGTATTTGTCGTTGCCATAACAACCTATTCATTTTTCGTTGCGCATTAGGCCTACATATTCTATTTGTCAACTCCTTCCGCAGCCCGGAAGGAACTTCGTTACAAAGTACAAAATTACTTTAACTGTATTGTGGATTTTATATTATGCCCTTAACCTACTTGAAGCCAAACATTTGTTGATCTACCGTTCATTATTTGAAAACTTCTCAGTATTTACTTAAAATAAATAAGGAAGTGACTTAAAAAGTGGAGTGGATAGAAACAAAAAAACGTTAGGAATGTATTGTGAACAAAGTTCACAGAATATTCAAAACATTCTAATCTGTAAATGGGCGTACTTCCTTTTAAGCAAATTCGAGAGAATTTCCGAATGTTTTTCTCTAAATACAACTCGGTCGTGTTTAAACTTTAACGATTAGGAATTCACGAGTTTTTTATTCTCACGTATTCAGGTCCTGAGGCCGTCTTCGTCTTCACCGAAACACGGAAGAGTAGGAATCCACTTGTTTGTCAATACTTTCTATTCGAATGATGCAGCAAAAAATCACAACAGCTTAATTCAAGCGAAAGTGACTCAATGTCTGAAAGAGTTTGTGCGTTCCTTCTTTATCCGAGCTCGCACTATAATTTCGGTAAACGCTTCTAAACGTTCTGCTCTCGTATGATATATTCGAAGCCAATAAATCCGACAATTATAGGTTAGGGGTTCAACCGAACACGCCAGCTCCGACTGGGAACTCGAAACTTGTTCTTATTTTCTATCATTATGGGAAATACGCAGGGATAATGGTCGCCGGCGGAATTGAGTTTTTCAAAACCGTTTTCTCAAGGTTCCTAATTTTATGTTTTAAATTATTGTTCAGGTTTCGATTATTATTATTATTTCGGTTTGTAGTATTATATTTAGTTTAAGTATAGATTTACTTTATCATCCCTCGGTTAAACAGACATTTTCTATTAGTGTGCGTTATCGATTTTATGCCGGTGAATATTCGTGATTTATGTTTATATAAAAAGATCTATGTTTATAGTTTTACTAAAAATTTTAACTTGAAACCAAGCCCTATCATGCATCAGTCCAATGGAACCCGATGTGGAAATTAAAATGATGGCCTAGTGTCTTAACCATGATATTATTTTATAATTGAAAGGAATTCAACGTAATTAAAATAACTAGCTCTATTCATGGAATATTTATTTTTAATTTCCGTCGGAAATATGAACTGCAGTGACTTTTATGGTAAAACCTAAGGTTCAAGTAGTCAATGAGAACCGAGTATAGTCCCCAGAACTCGTTTTAGGGTAGACATTTTATTTGTATATATGTGTTTGAACTCCAACGCCCACATTTTACGTCCGATTTTATCATCGACATGTAGTACACAGGTTGGTTTTCTCCGTCGAGTAAGTTAGCCAAAAATATCCAAAAACCGGAAGCACGTTTTTTGTCCGGAGGTAAATGTTTTATTTTTCCAACTAGAATGAAATGTTTTCGGGTTTATCTAAACATATACATATGGGACATTATACTGCACAATTTTTCTTTTTACGCGACCTTATAGCCCGTCTGGTTCACTCAAAATCGATCAAAACGTAAAATACCATAAAAGTAGCATAAAAAGCTAGTACTTGTGTTAGCTGTTGATTCAAACAGCCTTTCTATCTGTTATAGGGCTGGGAGTGGATCCCCTTATTTTGTCCATTTTCAACCCTTACAATCAATATTTAGCATACTCATTTCTAATTACACTTCTATAAAGTGGTGTGAAGATACACTGGAAATTAACGCCTAGGTGTAGGCTGTGTGTTCATTACGAATCAGTCAGGACTTCTTCTTTTATATAATAAACACATTGTTATAAGCGGCTAACAATTATTAAATTTGTACCAAGTATAGAATATCGACGAAGCATGTGATTTACAATATGTGATTATCATATAAGTACTAGGACTTATCGTAGAATTTCTATCAGATATTACTGCAAGTGATATTGGTCGCACTGCAACTAATAAACCTTAGACATTGATTTTCAGTAAAAGCCTGGAAAGTGCCCTTACATGGATTAGTCTATGATAGCTATTCATCAATATGCCAACAAAATAATAAATAGTATAGTGTGACATAATGCTTAGTGAGTTATTTACATTTTTTATTAGGCCTAGAAATATTGACAGTCCCAACATAGCTGTCTTGTCTGTGATTATCGCCCTTCGTCCTACACTCAAGTCCTATTATTAAACCCCTCCTTTATAATTTATTTATACCTTATCCCACGGGATAGAGTACACCGTGGAATTCAATTTCCGCCCCCTTCAATGAAATGTTAAATGCTAAATTATGCACTGGTTTGCCATGTCTATACAGCTGTTGCATATTCATGCAGTCAAATGTTATTATATCTGTGTTTGTAGAGTTGCCGAAAGATGAAGGGGAAATGGAATTACCTCAGTCTGCTGTAGACATATTGTTCAGAAGCGCCGTGAGTGGCGTTAGTTCGCCTTCTGTGCATTGCCTTTTAAATGATTTTAATTATTTATTCAATATTCGTTTTCTTTCAAATAGTATTTGTATAAATCAGGTCATATACATACAATTACAACACATTGGAATAATATCACAAAATAAAATTAAGCAACAAGCAGCTTAAAAATTAGACAAAAATACACAGTAATTAACATAACTAAACAAAATTGAAAAAATAAATACAAATCTGTAAAAATAAGTGTTAGTACAGTCGCAACAGATGGCAAACAAAGAGATCACATCAATCATGAGTAAACTCATCTACCGAGTGAAAGGGTCCAGACAATAGAAATTGTCTAATGCTCTTTTTAAAAGTCCTGGTGAAATTTTTATCCTTTTAGGGAGTTCCAAGTTCATGTGAGGGAGGTTTACCGTATAAATTTAACCTGTGCTGTCTGGCACAAAGTTTGCCTGGTGCTGTAGTTGTGTATACCCATATTTTGGACATGATCACACTTGAATTTAAAAAAAGTAACATTTCAAGTATGTAAGTACACAAAAGTATAAGTACTCCAAATTTCTTGAAATAGTTTTGTAAAACTTTGTGTTTCATGTAGCCCCACATAAAGCTTATTGCTCTTTTTTGCATTACAAACATTTTTTTCATATTCTGAAATGATGAGATTCAACAAAGAGGAATTCCGTATTAAAATAATGTTAAACTAACCTAAAACGTATGGTAATAGACTATTAAAAGTATCGATGTAAGACAGTATAGCTTCAAATGTTTAGTACAAATATACATTCAATAAGTACCTATAATCTTGTGTTAAGGTACATTAATATACATTCAACACACAAGTTGTAATATCTCTAATGTTGTAGTTTAAGGTTGTTTCTGAAAGTAAATACATTTTAAACTTTCATTCCCAAGTTTGAAAAGTGGCAAACACTATCCATTTTACTAAGTAATTTTAAATCCAAATAATAAATACACGAAATACGCAACAGAAAACGGATAAGGACTATAAATGACTTCCAAGTTCCTGGACCAAATAATACCATTTACTGTAATTCTCAAAACTTTCTCGCCCCCAGAGTATTTAACAAACTACCATGGATTACTAAACGTTTTCTAAATTCCAATAACTTACGTAAAAGCTGCTTGCGTATGGAGATGTAAGGGAGCTTCTGCACGTTCAACAATACATTATAGGGAAGTCGATTAAATGTTTCCATTGAATGTTTTTGGTAGGTGTTTGAGTTTTAGATTTCTCTTAAAGTTAAGTTCATATTGTATTATTTAAATTAAGGAATTACTTTAAAGTTTTTCTTTAATTTGTATCTAATTTTCTATAATATATTTTTGAAGTGAAAATTTCTTTAGGAGCACCGAGCACTTTTTGGAAGAGGTAAAACATACAAACTCGCGACACGCGCTTAAAGGTTTTGATTTCGTCGCTGATTTCTTTTTCTTCATTGGTTTACTTACTAATATAAACCAGAAGTTTAATGTAACAGAAGATCGTAAAAGAAGAATAAATAGACGCATAAAATAGGCAGTGGTAAATTCAAAGGCTTAAGAATCGGCAGACCTAACGGCCATTTTGGATTTCAACACCCATAACAGCATTATTAAACGTGAAACAAGATTATTCGAGTAATAATAATCAGAAATTGTTCTGAATATCATATTTAATTTTCAAAACAGGAATTTAGTTATGTTTTTAGTCTTTAAATTTGTTTTTAACTAAATTTGATGTTTAGCTTAGCTCAAAAGTATAAGTTTTAGAGTTTTCTTCTTTTAAAAAAAAATCAAATATCAAAAATGTTTTTTACATATCTTTTTGATCACAACATTCAAAATTTAAATAGCTTTCAAGTAAAAGTGATTTCAAACAAATTTTATTATTCGTGGCGAACAAATCTGCTTTACTTTTGTGGTATGCCAGTTCCAAATATTGTTCCTACTTGATACAGTGACTAGATAGAGATCTATATAGTCACTGTACTACTTGAGTGTTTACTCTGCACTCTGGTGGCTAACTCATTAACTTCGTCGCGGAGGAATACTAGACAAAAAATATTATATCAGTTTGTTTTGAATATGTGTGAGAGAGCTGTGTTTAATAAAATGTATAGATTTTTAAATACATCTTGTAAATAAGGGTGTTGCAACTTGATATCGGTTTTTGGGCGACCCGCCTTTATGAAACTGCCCTATATATTTGAAAGCGGAAGAATGAAGCGCTACTCAAACCCACGCCACTTGGAGGGCCATAGTTAACTCAGAAATATTATTTCACTCCTGACGAGCTTTAGTTGTATAGCTGACGAGCTTTAGTCACCTCAATAGTTGTATATGCTTAGTCACGTCGCACTACCGATGAAGTGGACATTGTGCTTCCTCATTTTTTAAAGTTGTGTTACAATAGTTTACTTGGTACTACCACTGAAATGGACATTGCACTTTTAAATTTTGTAGTTGTGTTAAATTTAGTGTCCTTGATAATACCTCTGAAATGGACATAGTGCTCTCTCATTATTTTAAATGTACAAATTTTATAACTAGAATGCTAAGGTAATGAATGTAAATCCATGAAAGAAACGTGTGTTAGTTCAGTATAGGCCTAACTTGAAATAATTATCAAATTTTTGTTAAACCAATTTAACCCACGATTTATATTTATGACAGTTTTCACTTCGGTCGGCAGTCCTGCGGCTGCTTTCTTTTACATTTTTTATTAGTTTGACACAGCTGATTTTTATTCTTGCGTTTAATTTTATATTTATAATTGAACTCCTTAACTGACATTAACCTTTTTCGTTGTGTTCGATTTTATTCAATGCAATGTGAGTGCAATTTGGTTGGTAAAATAAATTATCACAAACTTTTCTTTTCAATCAACTTAAGCTCACAAAAATATTACAAAGTTACAACGCTGCATGAAATATGGCTCGTCGTGACTTACACAGTTTTCGTTTTATTGGCAATTATTTTTGACCACGGGAGAGGGTTTCATAAAAATGTTTGTGTGGAGGGTAGGCCTATTACCTGCCAGATTTTATACCAGTATGGGCAAATTTTAGTGCGAATAAAAATGATATATTACCCGTTATCAGCCCGTTATTATATATATTATCAGCTCAAATTATATAGATGAAGGAGGAGGCGCTGAGAGGTGTGTATTGTTTATTCTTTCCTGTAAACCTATAAATCTTTTGTGTTTCTAAAAAAGTACGAACCAATAAAACTCTTTGGTTTTATAACTTTTAGAATATAGCAAAATAATTTTTGAAGTTATATTTAATCTATTATAATACGCAGTAATGCTAGAAATGATGAAAAACTACTTAACCAAAAACATTTTCCTACAACAAAATGAAGACGGCATGGAAATCGATTAAAAATACAACGAATGTCTTAAGTAAATTAGGCTTGTTATAAGATTGTATATAACATTCAAATTCCGAACTAACATAATTGTCCTGCGCACAACAACGCTAAATATTCAGGTTCATTCAGGAAGAAACGGGGAAACTTTCAGGACGTGTTCTACTAGTGACAATAAAGAATAAGTTCATTATAAACACTATAGTAATAGTATAGTTTTATGTATGACTAAGCATTGATTGATTTTTTGCAAAATTAAATTCAAAACAAAAACATAAAGGTGATGTTCTTCAACAAGACATTTTATTTAATTTCTTACACGAATTGTTTGTTGCTTGAATATCTAAACTTTACTTCAGTTATAAGGTAGTATATCCAGTAAACGTTAAGCAGGGTGATTCATCAAGAAACGGCGAAACTTTCAGGTCGTGATCTACTAGTGAAAATAAAGAAAAAAGCTCAAAGAGGTGGGTTTAATATATTTTCTACATTCAAAGATATTAAGTATTTTGTAAAAAAATGGTGTATAACTGGAAAACGAACCATTTATGTGATATGTTTATAAAAGATAATTATTATATGTTTTCTTATGTTTGGATGTATTCTATGTGAAGCCAAACCTAAACCTAGTCAATCTAAGAGGCGGTGTGCGACAGGAACGGGTGGTTCACGATCTGTCTAAACTGTATTTAGTTTTGTCTATTTGTGAGTTTAATAAAAAAGATGTTATTTTCAGTTATAGAAAGGTAATGTCTTTTATCCTACAATACCTTGGGTACACATTATTATGAAGCTATGTTTTATGAGCTTCTTTCTTTACTTTCACTAGCAGAACACCTCCTGAAAGTTTCTCCGTTTCTTTTTTTGGTCCCCAGCACAGGTTTTGCTATCAAATTTTTTGTGATTTATATACAAAACATTTAAAAATGTGTTGTTCCCCCTCCCCCCTCCCCAGGATTCCTCCGGGGAATGGGGTGGAATTGAACATTTTAAAAAGTAGGTACTAATCATCCAATGACAATGTGAAATTTTCATCTTTCTATTTTCCGTTGCCTAAAAGTTACGGAAGGGGTACCATACTTTTGGAACACCTGGTATATGTATATATGTCTTCGCACTCCAATGGCCCAATTTTAATCCCAGGTAAAAATTTAGTAGACACTTTGTTATTCTAAGGCACTCGATCGAGTTCGTTTATCCTAACAAATCCAACAACCGGAAGCACTTTTTTTGTGACCGGAAGTAAAATTGTTTGAGATTTTGCGTACTAGGATAAAACATTTTTTATGTTCTATTTAAAAAAATAAATATAGGAGATTATTCTTGGAATTTTGTTTGTTTACATGACCTTATAGTAGTTCTAGTCCCCCCTCCCCCAATATCGATCAAAAAGTAAAATACCATAAAGAACCAGGTATGTTTTACCTCGCGACACGAGGTCGCAATGTCAAGGTGAAAACTCGCAAAGGTTTTCTGCCACGAGCGGAACGAAGCAGCGCTAGACCAGGGGCTGGAGGCTGAGGTGCAAACCAATTTAAAAATATATTTCCTACACGCAGGCGCCTTCGTGAAATTTCCCAAATAGTTGGTTGCAAAACTAAAACATGTAAACTTAATTTTGTAAATTCGCTCAGCTGCGTGATTGAATCACTATTTTTGAAGAATATAATTATAGAAATACCAGTAGTAAACTAGTCAGCCATAATAGAAGTACTTTAATGGCATTCTTTAAAACCAAAATGTAATAAGAAAATACCAACTCGTAAACAAGTTTATTTTATTTTTATGGCCAATTACTACAGTGATAAGGGTTTGCGTGTAATATACAGGCATGCGTGAAGGCATGTCTGAGTGTACTTGGAATAGTTATATGAACTAAACACTCATGGTGTTGAAATGCATGACAAAGGAATATAACACATCGGTTGACAGTAAGCTAATATTGCAATTTTACCAACCCCTCTTCAAAACCGATATTCCGCAAAAAAATTAGAAATTGTCTTTCTTGGTAAGCTATTTTACATTTAAATATCGCTCTAGATTAGGGGAAAATACATAAAAACAAAAAACAAATTTGATCGAAATCGGTCTTTCCATTTATTATAGCGCCGATGGCAGTCAAACATCACACCAAGGAATGTTAACATTTTTAAATTTTAGTTTATAACACTATTTAATAGTAATTTTTAATAGTCCAGGTTTAAATACCTTCATTAGAAATATGTAAAATACTTCTTCTATCAGTGGAAAGTTCTGGCTTCATTGAAGTTTACTGTTTTTCATAGTCCTAATATATGTGAAAGGAGCAGAACATTTTCTTTAATACAGGGTGTTTTAAATGAAATTGGAGTTTTAACGCTTTGAAATATTGATTAAATTTAACTTACAATTATAAATAATACATCAAACATAATTCGTACCTCCAGATGCGAATTATGAGTGTTCACATGTAGGAGAAATGTCGATTCATCACTGAAGACAACACGATCCTGAAAATCTTCATCGTCAGGCAGCAACATATCGTTTGCAAAGTTGGCACATAAACCGTAATCTGTAGACTTTAGCGTTAGTAACAGCTACAAACGATAATGAAGTAGTTGTAAGCGTCTTCTTAAAGCCCCAACACACTATCGAGCATGTTGGTGGGTAAGCTCCATCTTAACATGCTCGACGGTTTTGTTGGGTTGGGCGCTCGGCTCGACAGCACCACCCACCTCGAGCCGAGCGTCAGACGTCAGGTTCTCGTAGCTTCTCAACAGTTATTGACTGGCTCAAATGCGTATCTTTTTTTCAATATGTTTGAAAACTCGTCCAAGTAAATCTTCCAAACATTCCTCACTCATCCTCAGAAAGTTTCTGAAGTCTTCAGGCTCACTGGTGGCAGGTTCAGTCAGTAGATTCATATGGCCAAACTTGCTTCGGTCCAAAAACCATTGTTTAGACCACAAGCGTCAACCTTTCTTCTTCTTTTTATTTCTCAAGCATGAAACACCAGCACAAACAGCTACGACTGACTCAAAATCCATTGTTCAACTGATAATAAACCCAACTTGCTTTATCAGACTTTCGACTGTGTATTGACAACTCCCAACTTGTCGGGTTCGAAGTCAGGTCAAGTTCGGCGAACTTGTTCGACAGTGTGTGGGAGGCTTTAAAACTGACTTCGTTGGAATTTATATTTCATGAATAGCCTTACGAGCTGATTTCTTGAGGCTGTGAGTTAAAGACTCTCTCACTCGTTCAACACGTTCTTTAGTCACTCTTGGTAGTCCCGTACTCTTCCCTTTGCAAAATCAGCCGTTGTCTTCAAACAGATAACTCCATGTACGTATGTTGTTATCACTTGGAAGATTACATTTGAACTTAATACAGAACGCACGTTGCACTGTAGTAGCCTAAAACACCAAAAGCCTTCTGTTCACTAGTAGCCATCTTTGCTACTAGCGCTTTCTAACGGAAGACAGAGGAAACGCATGCGCACAGGTGTACCAACAAAACTGTTTGTGTTGCTCTTTCATTTGATGTATTATTTATAATTGTAAGTTAAATGTAATAAATACTACAAAGACTTAAAACCTCAACATTCATTTTGACACACCCTGAATACATAGTTCAACACCTACAGTATTACATGCAAGCAATGCTAGTATTATTTATACATAGTTAGTAACCCAACACATATATTCAACGTAGACATCTACCCAACAACAATAACCTTGACAGAAAACCATGTATATTTTAGTGATGAAAGTAAATGACGTATCCCAAACTCAGAATTACTTTACACAGCATTAATGAAAAACAAAATCATAGTTTTCGTAATCGTTTAAGCATAGTTTTTTAAATAAAAAATACAAATCTTTAAAATTGTTTATCATAAAATGTAAGTAAAATTATATTAAATAATGCTCTTTCAATTTATATTTCACTTTAACAGATCATAAAATATTTATTTTTGGGACTCTCTTTTACAGGCCGATCCTACAAGGGTTCCATTTTGTCCCTTTATGCTGTAAAACCCTAACAAGTACTTTGAATACGACCAACCTATTTAAAGCTTCATTTCAGCTCAATATACTTACAAATAAACAAAATTGTCTAATTATGTAACCTCTGTACTAAGTACAAGTTTGAATGTAGAAAATGAAAACGTTGTACGAATGGTTATCGAAAGAAGTACAAAGCTGAATTTCGATTCCACACAGAGCGCAGCTAAAGAGAGACAGAGGATCAAGTCACGATATGACGTCACGGAGAATCACGAAGCAATACTACTGTTATTAGATGCCCCCGTCAATTACAACGCTTTTTGCGTTTTCTTTTAATTTAATAGTTGCCTACGCGGAGAGCTTAATTGATTTGAGAGTCGCGTTCAGTAATGGTTTCCACAGACTACGAAGCCTATATGAATACGGTAGTGTTTAAGACATCCTAACCATAGAGTAAGAATAACGTTTGTTCAGATTAAATGTTACACAGTTAGTTCTACTCAAGAATAGGTATCATCTTTTTGCAAGTACAGAGATTACAAAAATATCGATTTCCCATTTTGTTGTTCGTTACAAAAATCAGTAGTAACGGTATAGTACCAAAGAAATAAAAATTGTACTTTTTCGTATTTATTTTTTCTTTTGAATTGTTCAGCTTTTATTTCTTAGTATTCTATTCTAACACGGTCTCGCAGCTGAATCTCTGAAGTAAGTTAAGCGAATTAAAAAATTTAGTTTATTTCTTTTAGGGTTTTAAGAAATTGGTCTACTGAATAGCTGCCTTCATGTACAAAATAAATTAGTCCAGCCTCTCTCAAGGTGCTTTGTTCCACTCATATTATGCACTGAGCTTTGCAAGTTTGTATCCGAGTCGTTGGCCTCGGAGCAGAAGCCCCATGATAAAATTACCCACATGGATTTGAACCGGGTAGTTATAGGGTATTTGACATTTAGATCGATTTTGGGAAAACAAGTCGGCCTTTAATGTCGTGGAAAATCTCAATATGTGCAGAATGATCGTTTATATTATATATTATATCAGCAATAAGCAGGAAATCATAATAGGAGTCCC
>JAGFPH010014717.1:10415-22880 GCA_018207615.1 Philaenus spumarius | reverse complement strand
ATTATTTTGTAAGTATCTAGTGCATTCTGTATTATGAGAACCCCGCGCATTTGTTCTCAGAAGTGAGATGCAACCTACAGCAGAATTCTGTAAAAAATTGACTTTGGAAAAAGACAAATGGAAACTACAGTAGTTGTAGTAGAAACAATTAGAACATTGAGTCTGTCTAGATAGGCGTTTTTATTATTACTTTATGGTTTTTACTAATTAATTTATTAATTTATGTGCAGGCTTATTTAAACTTAAATGTAAGTTTGTACAAATGGATTTACCTACTGAAGATGAAAACGTGATTGAATTTTACAGCGAACAATTATATAGTTTTGCGTAAATGACGGTATTAAAAATATTTAGAATTAAAACCATTGGGAAGGCCTATGCACCTTTGTGTTCCAAAACTTATTTTAGGTATTTGAGTAAAACGTTTAATGTAAGCTCTGTACATTTACCATGTTGAAAAGACCCAGTTAAATACAGTTTGTTGTTTGTAGGTCTAAGTAATTTCTTTCGAAGAACGAAGTAAAAAAAAGAATTGTAAAAATATATAGATTTTCAACTACTTCTAACCACAATACTAATAATGTTGCCTACATTAGTTCTATAACATATTAAACATAATATTTTGAACTTATATTTGATGTCATTTGTAAAAAAAATACTCTTAATTAAGTCCTTCGTTTTCAAAATGTTTCCTTCAACACCTTAGGCCTACTCTCCCGACAAACCGGCGTTGTTAACATTTCTACAATATGGTTTCATAATTTTACATTAGGTTCTTATGTGTTATGTTTTAACTATACTTGCAAAGGAAATGTAAGAACCTTATAAAGACAACTTCATTTTGATGAAGTTGGTTTGAAAACAATTTGTAAGACTTGGCTCCACGAATCTTTTTATTTAAAAGTAAAACGTATTTGATACATTAATTGTAGAGAACGTCTACGTGCAGAAAAAGGGTTTACAGTTCAAAGAAGTATATTGTTCAACAAAACCTAATAGTTTTGTCTGTCATCTTTTTTTTTCTTCTTAAAATACAATTATTTATTTATTTTATAATTTATTTTGTAGTCATGTTTTTATTATTGAATTTATGGAGTGACTTAGTCCATTATCACATTAGAAACTACCTGACACGTCCAATGATAGCACATAATTGCAAGACTATTTTACAAAGCAATAGGCCTATATTATACAATAATATATGGCTCAGATTAACTACGATATATCTGTAATAGTTGCATTTTACTAGTCATTATGTCAAATGCACATTCTATGAGTAGTTTTGACTTCTTAAACGTTTATTTTTGAAGTATTAAACCTATTAGTGAGTAGGCTACTTTAATTGTAAGCACAATAAATTAAACGGTAAATGATAGCACAACGAAACATATCGCATCTTTAAGGATGTCGTTGTCTAGCCTATTAATACACAGTGGCTGCGCACCAGGAAGAGCGATTCACCTTCGATTTATTGCGAAAATTTTAGTTTGGTAAAATATCTTCAAAATACAGCAGGAAATTGTAAATTTACTTTTTTACATTTAACTAGTTATGAGATTTTATTTTTTGTGTTATCGTGTTTTTTGGACAATACATGTGTATTACAAAAGCCTTATGTGAATATAATGATGCAATTTCAATTGCAATATTATTACTGATTATTATAACTGATTATCTTTAATCAATTTGTCATACCTTTATCCAACGAAAGCATCTAGACTTCCTGTAACCAGTTTCACTACCGATCCTAGTAGTTCATAAAGAATACCTCTTTTATTCTTACGCTATGTTTATTTTCTACTGAAACTACTTCTAATTTTTCCTAATTTACAATGTTGCTAACCTTATTACTATTATTTCTTTCGAATACATTATTTTCATTATTGTTCAAAATAATTAACACAATTTTCATTTAAATAGATTAGATTAAATTAGATTCTAAATTATTTAATTGGGTAAATATTTGTCTAAAAACTATTTCTTAAGTGCATGAGGACTTAAAATTTTCAATAGCTAATAATTTATAACAAATAGCTAATAGTTAATAGCTAATAAATTAGTATTTTTCCCAAATTGTGTGTGTTTTCACTTATTCTAGTTGTTCTGGGACTGCTTCTTTGAGGAACAAAAGGCACCTGGAATAGCATTTACAGAAGAGTTGGTTTTGTGGAATTTCATAAATTTTCCTGGTCTTTTTAATTTCCGTTAAATGAATCTTTTGCTTGGTAGTGTACAGGCTTGCCTTAATTATCGACACTGGTCTTTCTTTCCGGATTTATTGAAACCTTTTTCTTTCATATATTTGTTTATGGTTTTACCTGGTTTTTGTACAGTTTATACAATTTAATTATCCATAGAAAAAGTTTTGAGTTTGCTTCTTTAACTGAAAATAGCTATTGTAAAGGTTTTAGCCAGACCTTGCTTCAGATCTGGTAGTCAAAGTAATGAAATGGAATACCTACCCTTAAAATGCAATAATAATATAGATACATTTACTTTTTCTATATTCTCAAAAACTACTTTGAAATTGAGTGACTCTAGTTTGCGCCATTCTCTTTCTCTTTAATAACCTTTTCAATGGTGGATTACAAGACCTACCTTTATATTTGAAATTGTTTACCACCCTATCCCCCTCAAGAACCCCAAAATCAGAAACGTTCAGATATGTCAAAAATTTGTTCTGTTATGCAACGCAAGATATATACAAAGTTTATGAATAATAAAAACAATAAAGGGAGTTTAAGCGACTTTATGAATACTGTATAATGATGTCATTTCAATTATTAGTTTGTGAATGTTAAGACTTACAGAAATATAACTGTATAGGGAGACATGATCGTGCCTGTACGTTCCGATGTTTTATTTGTAGGCCCTATTACAAAGACAGTAATTAGATTTACAGAGATTAAATTGTTTTAAATAAAGTTTAATTAACGATTGGCAGATTACCTATTTAGGCTGTTCTAAATAATTTTACCTCAACCTATATACTGTTTCCTTTAAAACTCTTTCTCACTGAACAAATAATACGGTTTCTATCTTTTTATAAGAATATTTCTGACAACTTTGTTTATTAGATCTGGAATATTGTATGGGTTATTTTCGAAATCTTAATTAAACCTTAAAATAAATATATTGATGGAATTATTTTTAAGGTTTAGCTTTTTAATCTATTTTGCTTACTGAACTGACAATTAAGATGGAGGTCAGTTTCATATCAAACACATTCAAAACTGTTTTTTTTATTCAGAAATTATTTTTAATTTCATTATTAATTATTATTAGTTACATTTTTAGGTTTAGAAGAATCGGAAGATAACCCTGCTGGAAATCATACAATCTTTGACCAAGTGGGCTCAGTTTGACTGACGAGTTTCACTTCAACATCAAACCATTTAATAATAAGTTTTTTATGAAGTACCTTCCTACTATTATTTTTGATTGTATTGTTTTATATTACACAGTTTGTATACTTAACAACTATGCTGTTTATCATTTTGATTTAACCAATATAACCTAACGTTAACGTTTTACATATGTTTGCGCAGACGTGTGAAGTGTATTTACTATGGTTTCAATAAGAAGACGGCTGGTTTCGTTCATTCATCACAGCTTTTCTCATAACTAACTATAAAAAAACATTACTTATGTATAAATTGTACAGAATTTTATCTGCTTTTTCATTGTATAGCATATCTTTTATAGTGAAGTGGTTACTTTTAGTGTTATAAAGGAAAAGTCTCTACAAAAAATATGATTTTAACATTTTTAGAAAAAAACCCTATTTTTCAACTCCCTTTGAGCGGAAACCATATATTGCACCCAAAAAACAAAAAATGTAAAAAATCTAATAAGAACATAAATTTCAGATAATTTTCTTGTCTTTATTTTATTGTAGTATCACATTTTATGTAAATCGCTTACTTTGTAAGTTATAAGAAAAACACTAAAAACCCACGTGATTTTTAGTGTTTTTTTTTTTATGATTTTTCATATTTGCTGAAAAAAATTTTGTTGGACAATTCAGATTCGTATTGAGCACCCCAAAAACACAAGGTAAGCCACTAAAAACAATAGCACCAGAATTTTCCACCACCAGCCATTTTTGAACACCATTTTAATGGACTATAAACCGTAGCGTTAGACGGCCGTAATATCACTAAAAATTTATGCAGTTCAAAACTTCCTTCGAAAACAATAATTGTTTAAATAACAAAGCATTAACCCATTAGTGCATAAAGTTTAAAGTTTTGAAAAAAACTTAATTTATTCTTAAAACCTGTTCCTAGTGCTTTAATTTAAAGGGGAAAAATAAATATAAAAATGTTTCATAACCAGATCTTGTGAAAATGGCTGTCTTATAAATAGGACGCTATGCACAGGGACAACTTTCTTTGTTTTAGAATTTTAATGCCAGGTTCTTCCCAATTATTACTTTTCTGAGAGGTTTATAATAAAACTTCTTTTTTGAGAAAACAAGGTTTTATTGAATTAAACTGATAAGTATAAAACACATATTTTAAAAGTTTTAGGTTAGTTCAAACTAGATAATAGTAATAAATTGTATCATAAAAAAAACCTTTGACTGTTATCAGGAGCTGTGGTAACCCATGAAGCACCTTGGATGTAGTCCCACATTACACTTTGAGCAAATAAATTTTGCTTTCCCAGGACAATAGGCACACCTTCGCTGTTTTTCGATTTCCAAAGGCCAATGGTCTCCCTTGTCTTGTCGAATGTCCAAGAGTGGTTTTGGAGGAAATCTGCCTTGAGAAGATGGTTTACCAAACTGTTTCAGGATTGTAAGCGCCAAGTTTCTTCGGAACTTTAAAAGTTGGTTGATAGACTCGTCAGGAGGAAGCAGTTTCCTGTTGAGTATCCAAGAGTTAACCACTGAAGCATCAAAAAGATATACAAATATCGGCCACCACCACTTTCTTTGCCGCATTCGGGTTCTGTATGCAGCAATATTTTGGTCTAAGAGATCCATTCCCTTATTATAACTTGCGTAGACTGTTGGCTGTTGTACTTGTACTTTCGACTTCTTTTCTCTAGACCATCTAGTTGCAGTGCCCACATTGAGACTTTCGTAGTTTGTCGCAGCTGTAACTACACTATTGTCATTCCATCTAACTACCATCACGTTGTCTGTGGACCTGAAATCATAAGCTCCCCTTACTTCACTTTGTAGTTCTTTATTGCTCTTCAAAGGACAGTACTCAGTTCTATCAGCTCTCAATGTGCCGGTTGCACACATCCCAATGTTTGCTAGATGTTTCAAAAGTGCCACAGACGTAAAGTAGTTATCTATGAAAATCTTATGACCACAATTATTTGGAACTTCAGCTTTTTCTAGTAAGGATACTACAACATCTCCACCAACACCAAAATAGCTTTCACGAGAATTTGCCTTGCCTGTGTATATGTCAAAACTAATGAGATAGCCATTTGATGAACATAAAGCCCAGTTTTTAAAGCCAAATCTAATCGGTTTTCCTCTAATATATTGCTTAGCATAGTGCTTTCCATAATATGGAATCATGCTTTCATCAATCGATAAATTTTCATCCAGTCCCCCATGAAGCGCGAAAGCAAGATTTAGTCTGTCAATAAACGGGCGTAGTTTGTACAGTCGATCAGAGTTTATATTGTTGTTGTCATTCAGGTGTAAGAAACGTAGGATCTGTTCAAACCTATTGCACCGCATACTTTCAGAAAGCAAAGTGGGAACATCATTTTCTCTTGACCAGTACATACGTTTATTTGGGTATTTAGCATATCCTGACATTAGTAATCCACCTAAAAATACAAGTAATTCCTCCTTTGTAAGATACAAACTAACATTTTTTTGAAGGGCGTACAAATTACTCTGTTCACAGATAAGTTCTAACATTTCATCATCAAAATATAGTGAAAAAAATCAAGAGGAGATTTGCATTCCATGGCCTCATCAGAACACGGTTTTGGGCCGCATGATGTATTAATTTTAAAATTAGGCTTATTAGTGTTCCATTGATTAATTTTTTTCTGTTTAGAATTTTCTTTAGTTTGTTTTTTTGTTAAAGGTTTGTTTGTCTGTTTGTTTGTTTTGCAAATCTTTCTCATTTTAGTTTTTTCAGGTGGATCAAATTCACTTTCCGAATCATAATACTTATTAGGTAGGCTATTTTTTCTAGGTCGCTTACCTGAAGAAGATGCCGCTGATGGTTGTCCTGTGGATGCATGTAATACACTATTTACAGAAGGTGAACTATTTACATTAGGCGAACTATTTACAGAAGGTGAACTATTTACATTAGGCAAACTATTTACAGAAGGTGAACTATTTACATTAGGCGAACTATTTAGAGGGACCTGATCTTCATCAATACAGGCTGTTTGAACTTCACATTTACTATGCAATAAATTACGTCCAAGATGATTTAGATTTCCTTCGTGTTCTTCGTCAGATTTGTCACTGTCAGCATCCGTTTTTCCTTAATCATCTGGAGGTGTAACATAAATAAGAATTTCTGATTCATCGTTAGTTCCTTCCAATTCAGCCAAAATATCTTTCAGAGAAAGCCTGGAAAAAATTTTTAGAGGTTATGTTAGTACAAGAAAAATTAGGCCTTTATTTTAGCAGCAAATGTCATATTTTACGTTGGCTTAGCTTTGTATTCAAATGATAAATAAAATGAAATAAATTAGATATTACTGAAAAATAAACTAATTTGGAATGAAAGTGTTCATACAATAGTAAAAACAATCCTAAACATAGCCTAGTGTTCCAACTTAAAAAAAAATTTGTGTTTGACGAGTCAACTTACTCAGGCGCATAGCGTCTTAAAAATAAGACACTGCTATTTAACCTAACCTAGAAATAACAAATAATATATCATGACCTTTAAATAATAATAGATTATGTCTAAATGTTATTTGTAAGTAGTAACAGTAATAGAAACAAATAAATTTATTTTTATGAACTAAATATAAAATAAACTTACCCTTCATGCGTGGTAACATAATTATTCTTCGACATTTTCCCTTGTTATGAAGAGAGGTTTTGTCAACAACAGCTCACAATGTGCTTTTCCTCTTCCCTATTGTATTGAGGAAGCAGTGGTGCCAACTAAAAGATTAAAAATCAAAATACCCCCATATTATAGCAATTTATCCACGTGTCTTATTTATAGGACGCTATGCACTAATGGGTTAAACAAGATCTTCTGTTTTAACTGAATATATGTATTTAGTATAGTATACGTACAACTAGCACGGGTCGTCAGTCGGTCATAAACATTGCTTACCCGATTTGTTAAAGAGGGGGAGAGGATCAAGAGTCCGACTGCCATTTATCAAAGGTTACATGGGTATTACAGGGGAAAGCGATAAAATTTAGCTCCGAGCTTCTTAGTGAAAATACCAACACTCTGAACATAATTTAAGGGAGTATTTTTAATTTAGCACTTTTTACTATTGTTTGTTTATTTTAATTTTAGACTAAGCTCTTAAAATGGTTTTATTTTTCTTTAATCAAGAAAACATTAGTTTTATTTAATCAAAACATAAGAAGTTTAAGAGCAAACTTCGATTTGTTTTTAATGAATTAGCTAATTTTTCAATACAACCAGATATTATTGTTTAAACGGAAATCTGGACAAACACCGATGAAATAAATTATTGCTACAATATAAATAATTATAAATCTAAATCAATAATTTGTAATCTACATAACCTCAAGACGCTACTTTGGGGCAAAATATTAAATCACTAAGACTATATTGTTATTACTAAGTTGTGAGTTCCCTATCATTAATACGTAAAAATAATTGCAAATTCCGCAATTAAATTAATTGAGTATTATATTAAATTGTACACAATCTCGAGAAATACAATGAAATTGAGGTAAAATCATCGAAAAATAGCAACAAAACATGTATGATTATTCTTTAATAAATAGTTCTACACATTGAATAGAATAGAGCCCAAACTTTTCCTATTTGTGTAATATACGTGTAACGTTGTGCCTTCGAGTGGTTACTTGTGGTTAAAATTATAACAAACAACTTCATAGTCCATACTCTTCCTAGAATAAGAATTATTCATGTGCAACTTTTCTTTCCAAGTAATTCCATCTATTCATTTACACCTATACACATTGTTAACTTGTAAAAGGGATTTGAACATACATATGAAAAAGTTTGATTTGTTTTCCTAAGAATAGTAACGACTAGGTCGCTTTCAATTTATTAACAAAACCATAACGATAAACTCAAATAAAATAATTTCAGTGTTTTAAAATAAAAATTATAAGTAGGTTCTGTCATTATATAAACGTTTGGTACAAAGGTTTGCAACAAAAATTACTGAACCTTGAAATATTCTGCAATTAAAAAATTATATATATTTTCAGGTGTCTAAACACCTAAAAACGGCAAAAAAACCCTGGTACACATTGAGAGGAAAAATACTCTTTTCCTCCAGCTCGTACTTTAAGATGTATTTTCTGCTTCATATAGGGTAGAAAGAACAACTTATCCTGCGGGTGGGTCCTCGCTGCACTCGTGTTGTAACACTTCCTTTTCAGGACTACAAAGGCATACTGTCTTTTTTTATAAATAAATTACGAAAATAACAAAGTTCGAATAATGTTATGTGTGGACCATGATAAACGGTAAACTAGTAAGTAATCAGTGATGGAAAGCAATCAGAGTAGGCCTACTAAAAAAACAAAGTTAATGACAAAATACGATTTTGCTCAATGTTTTTGCGGTACAAACAAGACTCGCAGGTTTACGTAAATTGTTCTTGCAATTTTCGTTTCTGTAGTGAATATTTCCAAATCAAGTTGGCGCAACTTGGTTATTCATAATTGAATTGTTTCTAATTTTGCACCATATCTAATTAATTTTACATTAAATTTAAATGTCTTGAAAATGTATTAAACTATTCTTTAGGCATAATTTCTTAAGTACCTTAAAGTTAATAAATCAAGAAAAAAAATATTCTGGGGCCGCTCAAATTTTTATTGTTATTCTGGTTTTGTCTAAAGTAAAAATGGGCTATGGAGTGTATATCCGACTCCCCAAGCTTATAAATCCTAGAAATGATTCAATTGACATGAAAGTCAGAAATGTAATGAATGTTTGGCTCTGTCTAACCAAGTGAAAAACGTTTCCAGTCTCTGACCACTGTGCGTCGGTTTGTCTGTGTAGGCTTGTTTATGGTCGAGAATAAAGCTAGATGCATTTACGATGTTACCTGATCCCACCCTCGCCCTTCCAATGTACTTTCACTCCAACGTTATACTTTACTTTTGCGATTTTGTCAATAATATATTTAACCTTTCTTTAAACTAGGACAATTAATTAAGGTAGGAATTTTATCCCCACTGAAATGCGTACATTTTAAAATCCTTACTATAAATTATTATCCAGTCAGTAGGAAATATTTTTAATTTGAATTCACTTAGTAAATACTGTTGAAAAAAATGTTTTGCTGAAAATGTATTATAATACCGTATTCTTTATTATCCAAATATGTGTACTTTTCTGGAGTCTTCAAGAAGCAGTTTTACTAT
Source organism: Philaenus spumarius (assembly GCA_018207615.1). Classification (NCBI taxonomy): domain Eukaryota; kingdom Metazoa; phylum Arthropoda; class Insecta; order Hemiptera; family Aphrophoridae; genus Philaenus; species Philaenus spumarius. Next base: position 13,318 of record JAGFPH010014717.1, on the reverse strand, counting down.
CAATAAAATCTGGTTTCATCTTCTTGTAAATTGAACATAATAATATGTTACTTGCTTCAAGGTTTTTATTTGTCAAATCATTTTTTGTTTTATAATATACACTTATGGTTTCAGAATCGAATTACAACCTAAGCAAACCATTTGAATACACAAACTACATTACGATGAAACTTCAAATCCAAAAGCAAATCCCTGTCACTGTTATAAATAACTTAGTTTGTTATTGTTTTGAAAAGTCATTTATAGGATCAGACTTACGTTTGTGAAAATTTTTCTAAATGAAATGCACTTCAAAAACCGGAAGATATTAGTTTTATTTTAAACCATACGCAAATATGTGTATTATAGTACATATTTTAATTACAAATTATTAATAAATTAATTATTCATATTAAACTTAGAGTAGTAATTTCACAATATTTTGGTTATTATTCCTTTATTATATTTTGTATCAATAATTTAAAAAACGGAAGTGTTCTACCCTCGGCTTTCTCTTTGATAATTCATTTAGGTAAATTAAGTTCGAATTTGATGTTTAATTTTAATTTTCTATCTTATTTTTCTGGTGATATCACATATAATTCAAATTTAGTTTTAACTTGTGGATGTCAAAACGTTCTTTATATTTACTAAATAGTAAAATATTGGCAGCCGTGTTACTGCCGTTAGAAGTAAAAACTTTTTAGCTTCATATACTCCTAGTTAACTTTATATTCGGGTTATTAAGAAGTATTTTTATTTTCTCGCTATAACTATAGTTTAGAGAAAGTATAGTGATCGCAAAAAAATCGATGTTGAGATTTTTGTGGAAATATCTGTTTTGGGACCCCCTGAGTCCAAAAAAGTAGTTTTTACAAAATGCCTGTCTGTCTGTATGACTGTATGTATACAAAGCTAGCGAGAAAACTAGTCGATCGATTTCGAACAAATTTGCACCAGACATGTCAATTAGGCCTATATAGATTCACGAAAAAAGGTTTTGAAAAACAACCCCCTTTTTGGCAAAAAAAAACATCAAAAAATTATTTATTATTTTTTTATAATTAAACGACTCTAACGATTTTGATAAAATTTGGCTTATTTGTAGACCTTAATGTACAATTATCAAATACAAAAAAACCGCATCTTTCTAAAAATTCTCGTTTAGCTAATAATAATAATAATAACTGATTTTTATGGTTTTTTTGGCCGAAAATTGTGTTGTTTTTCAACATTTTTAAAACCCCTTTTTCGTGCATCTATAAAGGCCTAATTGACGTGTTTCATGCAATTTTTTTCGAAATCGATCGAATGGTTTTCTCTCTATCTAATACTAATAATATTTATTAGTTAATCTCCTACTATAATATCACCACTCCTACCCCTCCTACAATTATGAAGTTTAGTCACAGTGAATCTGTTTAGTAATTTTAATATGTTTGTTAGAATGTATGTGCCAGTTCTTGGTACCGTTTATTTTAAATAAATTTTTTAATGTTCTAATGGAGCCTTACATAATTGTGGAGATGCGACGGAGCCTTAATATTTGCGGAGATGCGACGGAGTCTTACATAATTCTGGAGATGCAATGGAGCCTTAAATCATTGCGGATATGCGTCGGAGCCTTAATAAATGCGGGGATGCGACTGTGTCTTAAATAATTGCGGAGATGCGATGGAGCCTTAAATATTTGTGGAAATGAGGTGGAGCTTTAAACAATTGCGGAGATACGGCGTAGCCTTAAATATTTGCGGAGATGCGCCGGAACCTTAAATCATTGCAGAGATGCGGTCTGAGCCTTAAAAAAAGTGTATCCGTGTGGTGACGATGACGGTGACGCGAGTTCAATCATTTTACTTCATGCAAAATAGTGCCCAACGTGCCTAAAGATGTTTTTTCTTTAAAAAGCATAGTCAGAAGACATTTTTGGAAACTCGATTTTTGTCCGTTTTTAAGATGTCACAATCATATACAATGAAAGTTTGAACGTAGCTCTAAGTAAAGAACTCAAGCAATTAAGCCATTTTCCTAAATATTTTACAAATATTAAAGTACATGTATATGTAGTAAATAACAATTTATGTATTTGGGGCGTAGTCCCATGGCTCTTTAGATGGCAAACCATACCACGATGTCGGCTAATATACCCAATAACCACCATAGGTAAATAAATTGACGTTGTTTACAATTTATAAACAAAAAATCTAAATTTCCGTATTTGGGGCGTAGCCCCAACTCTAGAACAGACCCGAACCATACCATATAGACTACCTGTACACTCAGACGGTATCAAATGTAAATAGAGTGACAATTTGCACAGTTTATATGCAGTAAATAACGATTTCGGTATTTGGGGCGTAGCCCCATGGCTCTTTAGATGGAAAACTATACCAAGATGTCGGCTACTATACCCAGGATCCACCATAAGTAAATAAATTGAAGTTGTTTACAATTTATAAACAAAAAATCTAAATTTCCGTGTTTGGGGCGTAGCCCCTACTCTAGAACAGACCCGAACCATACCATATAGTCTAATTGTACACTCAGACGGCATCAAATGTAAATAGAAAGACAAGTTTCATAGTTTATATGCAGTAAATAATAATTTCTGTATTTGGGGCGTAGCCCCATTTCTCTTTAGATGGCAAACCATACCACGATGTCAGCTACTACACCCAGGATCCACCATAGGTAAATAAATTGACGTTGTTTACAATTTATAAACAAAAAATCTAAATTTACGTATTTGGGGTGTAGCCCCTATTCTAGAATAGACCCGAACAATACCATGTAGGCTACCTGTACACTCAGACGGCATCAAATGTAAATAGAGTGACAAGTTTCATAGTTTATTTTTATGCAGTAAATAATAATTTCTGTATTTGGGGCGTAGCCCCTATTCTAGAATAGACCCGAACCATACC
>JAGFPH010014717.1:0-10315 GCA_018207615.1 Philaenus spumarius | reverse complement strand
CATCCCTTTGACTTCAGTAATCGAATTGCCAATGGTGTTTTCTATCAATTAAGAATAATATTAAATAATTTTAACTTTATAGATTGTAATAATTTAGTGCAATTTATTTTTATGTGTAGGGGTAGCTGCTTCATTTAAATCTATGTGTTTGCAGGGACCATATTCTGAAACAAATTCTGGTATTAATATGTGTAAATTATAAAATTTTAGTGAAATTAGTTGAGTAGTGCATTATTATTTAATTTTAAGGATAGTTACTCCATTTCATCCGTTTGACTTAATTAATAAACTTGCAAATAGTTTTGTACATCCCTTAAAAATAATATTATATAATTTTAGTTTTGCAGCTTGTAGGAAGTTAGTTTAATTTATATGGGTTCACTAAGGGTAGAAGCACGGAAGATGCCGTGACTGACTTCATGGGCAGAGTTTACATGGCGATGAATTGAGATTGCAAAACGTCTGGTCTGTTTGTAGACTTTTCTAAAGCTTTGACCTGGTTGACCATAACATTCTTTTGTTTAAAATGGAGGCGGCCGGAGTGGGGGAGTTGCTCTGGACTCGTTTGCGAGTTATCTCAGGGGTAGGGTACAGCGTGTTTGGGTTGGAGATGGTCTGAACGGCGAAAGGGAAGTCTCTAGGGGCGATCCACAAGGTTCGGTTTTATTTCTAAAATTTATTAAAGACCTTTTACTGCAAAATTTTCTTGGAATAGTAACAGCCTTTGCTGATGACATTGCTCTGCAGTATGTAGGTAACTCTTGGGAAGCAATCCAGGAATATGTTAACTTAGATTTAAGATTGTCGAATCAGTGGTGCGTTTTAAATTGTATGGCTGTAAATGCGGAGAAGACCGGAGTAGCTAAATTTGGGTATAGAGGACACAGGTATCGGGAGAGTTTTGTTTTACACCATCATTTGTGTACTGGGGTTAAGGGCTGCATCTGTCCGTCTGTCGAGCAATCTGATGAAATCAAATATTTAGGTATCACTCTTGACAATAAATTAACATGGAAGTCACACATAACTAATATTGAAAATGAACTAAGAAGAAGTATCAGAACATGTTATTTTCTTATTAATATTTGTGATGGTGAATTGATGAAGACTCTATTACGCTTTAATACACTCTCGTTTACAGTATGGTATAGAGTGTTGGTGTGGAGCACCAATCACAACTTTAAAGCCACTAATTTAAACCCAAAAACATTTTATCCGGATTGTTTCATTTAGTAACAGGTTCTCTTAGGAAGGGATAACATGAGATGGGTGGTTGGCCTATTAACAGGTCACTGTCATCTCAGGAAACACCTACATAGAATAGGGATTGCTGAGGAGAGTATATGTAGGAAATTTGGAATGGCTGAAGAATCAGCGGAACACATCCTTCTGGAATGTGAGGCTCTAGGTAGAGCCAGAACTTTCACCTTGGGCCCACCAGGGCAGGAAAGGGAAACCATCCTATTAAACCCAATAGGTAGCATCTGTTCCTTTTTTATCAGGAATACAGGTATCACTGGGTGGGAGTAATTAGGAAAATCAAGGGGGCAAAAGATCTTTTTTGGTCGACGCCGGCAGGGTTTCTGTTTAGGACCATGCAACCCACAAAAAAAAAAAAAAAAAAAAACAGGTTCTCTTTGTGTTTCCCACTCTTTGCCAGATATAAAATACTCCCCCTAAGACATCTTTTTGTGTATGAGGTACTAAGAACTTTTTATAAAAGAAGTGGTAATAATCCAACCGAGCAATATTACAGGTCTAGATGTCATGCAATAGGTTTTGTCAGAAGACCTAAAACTAACAACACCTGGTTCCGAAGTTATTTTCTGTTTGTCGGTCCCAAAGTATTTAACCACCTTCCGCGTCAGCTGAAGCAAATTAGTAAATTATTTAATTTTCTGGGGAAAGTGAAAGATTGACTGTTTACGTTTAGTGTAATTGGTGATTGACTTAGAGTGTACGATTATGAGGAGGAACAGAACGGTTGTTGATGCTTTTGTGAGGAGGATTCTGATCTTGGTCTTCTTCTCATGCATGCGTGGCACCTTATCTGTATTTTTGTCTGTACTTTGTAAAATTTGTATCCTTATTTTAGTTTATGTCTAAATGTTAAGTTTATTACCAGTATTATGTTATGATTGTAAGCAGTGATACAGCGAATCACACACAGCTGCAGTGGCATCGGATTAATTGGTTATTATTGGAGTACTGACTAATTTACTAGCGAATTTCCATATGCAAAATGAGCTATTGCAGTGGACCTTATGGTAAGACCCAAGGTCGGGAGTAGCAAATGAGCACCGATCATGGACCCCAGAACTCGTTTTGGGGTGTCATTCAAAATTATATACAGGGTGTCCCCGAACCTTCCGGACCCCTTTTGTTGATATGTTTCTGGGATCCAGACAAACATATTTTACAATATAAACATGGGTTTACGGTGCTTATTTTTTTGTCCGTCTGTCTGTATGTGTTTTTTACAAAATACTTAATATTTTTGGAAGTAAAAAAGATATTGAGTTCAAACTTTGTATACCTACTTTTTGCGTAACCTTTTATCACTGTACGAAAAATTAGAGAATTATTTTAAATATTTTCAAAATGGTGGCCGTTTATAATTTTTGATGTCAAATATCTCAAAAACCGCTAACTTTACAAAAAAATTACAAGAGACACAAAAGTTTACTTTTTTAATGACAAACACAATGGTTTTTTTATTTTGTCTGTAGCTTAAAGGATAACAGAGATATTTACAGAAAAAGGAAAAATTTATTTCTTGGTAGTTGTCAACAATACTCAGAATTACTTTAGAAACAAAATATTTTAATGTTATTATGAGCTAAACTAATAAGTTATTTGCATAATGTTACGAGCACTTTCTGAGCTGATTCCACTAGCAAAAAAATAATAAAAATGTTCATATATTCATAGTTCTGTAAATGCTTCGTTAGAGAGAGCTGGATAAAGATTTCACCCATGTTTCAGATTACTCAAAAGGTTACACAAAAATAGGTATACAAAGTTTGAGTTCAATATCTTTTCTACTTCCAAAAATATTAAGTATTTTGTAAAAAAAAACACATACAGACAGACAGACAGACGAAAATATAAGCACCTTAGACCCATGTTTATATTGTGAAATATGTTTGTCTGGATCCCAGGAACATATCCACAAAAGGGGTCCAGAGAGTTCGGGGACACTCTGTATATTACTACTGGACCCGGCAATGCTTCGCTATAGCCTGCTTTAATTTAAGGGCTATAAATATGATGATTAAAAATCATATATATTGCAACGGGAAGTGCCCGATTGCAATTCGAAAATTTCGAGTTTTGTAAAGGAATTTGCAAAAATCGAATTTTTTGAGTCTGGCGAGAGCATCTACTGTATGTAGGCCATGAAACAGCAAAGTCCAGGCGACAAGGCCGTTATCTCCCGAGATGCGACTTTTGAACCATGACATGTTAAGAGCTGAAAACTTAACTTAGTAGAATAGGGAATGATTTCTATGGGAATAACCGGGATCTGAGAATTTACGGATTCTGGATTTTGGTTGGTTAATGCATTGTGCTAAAAACGCGTGTATTGGTCATCCATTTCCCGATTCGTAAATCAAAAATGTACTTACGTTATAAGCGTTAAAAGCTAAGGGAAATTTTCAAATTAACTCAAATTTCAAAAAGAGTAATATTTTTGGAAATGGCATAATATTCTAAGAAAGAAAGGTTATATAACAAAAGTCGATATTTTCAGTTTAAAGAAATCAGTCAAATCAAATTGAGTTAAAGTAGTAGAAAAAAGAGTTTTAAAGTAAATGTCTTGTAAGGAACTTTTTAAAGAAAGAATGTAGGGTTATATAAATTAAATAAATAATTAAAATTGTGTAAATTGAAAGGGTGAGGGTTTTCACACATATAAACGAAGTATAAAAAAGTAAAGTAAATATTTTATGTTATAAAGAGATGAATGAGAGTTATAAGTGTTAGGTGATATTGTAAAACGTTAGTAGTTGAAACAAATTTCGGGAGTAGAGTTAATTAAACCCAGTTGGAAAAATCGAAATTTAAAAAGTCCCTACAAACTACAATTTCTGAAGAAACAAAATAAAACTACGGCCATGTATCCAAAACAAAGGCAAATTGGATATACAAAAAGGAAAAATTGAAAATGTTAATGAGAAAAATTTAATTAATTAATCAGCTGCGTTAGAGACCCCAGTAGGCCTAAAAAGTGAACCCCGAGTCGCACAACTACAATTCGACTTCGAGAAGAAAGGTAAAGCCATGACGAATAAGAATCTCCAAATAAATCCAAAATCAGTGTAAAACTTAACGAGTTATGAAGAAAATAAGGAAATTGGTTAATTTTGGTAAAGCCAAGTAAAGATTAGACGAAGCGGAGGACACGTCACGAAAGTGGAAGGGATGAGCGGGAAGGCCTAACGCGGGAAACTGCAAAAGCTTAGATATGACTTTATGTGAAAACTAATGAGAAAAAAGGAGAAAAAACTTCACAACAATTCAGGAAATAATTTATACAACATATAAGTACCAAAAAACTCCGAAAAAAGTGGAGTTTTTGGAAATCTGGAAAAACCGCCAAACGCTACAGTTACAAGGGAAAGGGAGACCCTATAAAAGCGGAGGACGCGTTGATCTGGCGCTTCTTCTAAAAAATTGCTGCGAGAGATGTGTTAGTCTGCTTCTTATAATTTTTGATACGCCGTGAGGCTGCTGCATCATCTGTTAATTTTTCTAAGATGTTATAAGTTCGATATTGTAATCAAGTCTAACGATTACCAACAAGTACTGGATTTTTGTCTTCGTAAAACTTAAATATTATATTTTTTATAAAAGTCTAAGGAGCTGAGAGTTTATTAAGCGTAAATGACATAGTTAAGGGATGTCATTTGGACTAAGTCAAAGGAACGAACTGGCGAACTCATCAACTTCAAATGAACTTCTAAAAGGATAACCAGACGAACAACCCGAGGAAAACTGGACATAAGGAGGGAAACGATCCGGCTAACCAACAGGCGACTTCTGGAGGACCACAGACATACCACGACATCAGGGAAGCTGTTCTAAAGAAAACACCTGTATTCCCAGGACAACACCAGCGACTCTGAGGTCACCAATTGTAGCAAAAAGAAACAGCAAACATAAGGTCTGTGAAAATCGAATGCTACGTTATTTGTCCCCTAAATTGCCTGAATTAGAGTCAGTAAATTTGTTTCAAATACTGGGTTAGTTAGGATAATTTTTAAATTAATATCTGAAAAAATCTATTAAAAAAGTAAATTCATTCAAATCAGTAGAGTCATTAAATAGTATAAATAAATTAATAATTAAATCAAATCATAAGCCATATAAAATTAAAAGCCATTATTAAAATTGAATTAAATTAAATTAGAACGTTCTGCCTATCTGTAGAATAATTGTATTTGAATTGTGTTTAAAAGTTATTGTTTTAAAGGGAAAGTTACCCTAAGAAATTGATTATTATTATTTGAAAGGTCTATTTTATTTTGCAAATTTGGTAAATAAAAACTATAATTTATTTACAGAACAAAAAATTCACTTGAGTTTTAAATTTACCTGTATTACTGTATATCCATTGTGTCCTGTTCTTATACAATTAGTAGTGAATATATGAAAAGGTTTTTGAAAGCACAAATAGGTTACTATGGCGGTTCCGCTGTTCTCACTTCTCTGAGATTTACAAAAAGTAAACAAGAGTCATTAATTATCTGAGCTAGTAAAGTTTTAAATTCTGGAAGTTGTAAAAAAGTCTTTTATAGAGTAAAGTAAATTTATTCAACTTAAATTGCATCACCTAGGTGAAACATGTTAGTAGCCTTAGCCTTCCAGTAGGTGATAGTAATTTAAATTTACAGCAAAGCAAGTTGTTTCTTTGAGAAGATTTTGGTGTCCCGAAAGTAGGGCCCGACAACAAGAGCTTTCGTTGTAAATTTTTGCGTCCGGAACGAGGGGCGTGATTTAAGTTTGCAGCGGCAAACGTGGTTTGCGTTGTAAATTTTGGCGCCCAACTAGTTGGCTCGATTTAACCTACGGTTAAAATAACCAGAAGTTAAATTAAGTCAAGGACCGACGTAACAATTATTTGTGCTTTAATTGTATTTGTTAGGATAAGGATATTTTGTGTAGTGTGTATAATACGGCTGCTATTATCAATACTGTGTCAAAAGTTTCCCGGGTTCGTTAGTCGTTTGTGTATAGGGTGGGAGTAGTTATAATTACTGTTAAAAATATTTTGTTGTGGTAAAATCGTGTTTAGAAAGGGAGATTGTATAGGAAAGTTTAAAATAAAAAATTATTGAGTGGTTTTAAGACGCGACACGACATAGTAACAATAATATAACGAGTTTAAGTGAAATAAGAAAGCGAGTTAATTAAATAAAATAAAATGGCCAGCAAAGAGTTAAAGGATTTTATGGACATGTATAAAAAAGATAAGGAAGAAGAAAAGAAACGTATGGAAGAGGACCGGAAACGTATGGAAGAGGACCGGAAACGCATGGAGAAAAAATAAAATGAAGAAATTCAACGGCGATTGGAGGAAGCAAGGCTTAAAGAAATGGAGAAGAAAGAAAAAGAAGAGGCTCGAGAGCGTAAAGAGGAACGAAGGAGGCTGAAGGACGAAAAGATCCGTGAAGAAAAAGCAACAAGAGAAAAGGAACAACGGGAGCTGTACCAACTAGTTTCTGGTAAAATTGGAGAGATAGGAGCCAAAATAGAAGAGGAGACCGAGAGGTGCGTCCTGCAGCATTCAAGGTTGGAGAATAGAGTGGACCAGATGGATGAAAAAATCAAGTACTTAGAAGAATCCACGAGCTCAATAAAGGAAACAACAGATGCAAATTTTAAGAAGATAGAGAAAAGGTGTGAAAGGGTTGAGAAAAAATTAGTGGAAGTAGGTAGTCAGTCAATGGGGACGCGTAACCTAGGTATAATGGTGCCTAGATATGATAGTGATGCAAGGAAGCTGGAATATTATGGCAATGCGCAGGAACGGCCAAAACAGTTTTTAAGGGAATTAGAAAGTTTAATTGACGAAATTAATCCGTTTATGGGTGATAGTGAGAAGCTTAAACTAGTGGAAATGCATTTAAAATCAAGTGCACGAGAGTGGTTTCAAGTAATCAGAATGGAGGATATGAGATACGGAGAGTTTAGGGAAAGGTTTTTACAAAACTATTGGTCGCTGCAAAAGCAGAAAATCGAGCGAAATAGGATAGAAAATGGTAGATATTATGAAAATAGTACGTTAAGCCGAAAGGACTATTTCTGCCGTATGATAAATAAGGCATCCGATTTTGACCCAAAATATCCTGAAGCTTTCTTAGTGTTTACGATTATGCAACACTTTGATGATCATATAAGGTTGGCGAGCATGGGTAAGCCCAGTGAGAACATTCAAGAGGCAATTAATTTCCTTAATAACATTTATATTATGGAAGAGGCGAGACGCGGTGCAAGGACACCGAATACGCGATTTAATCAAGCGCCAAATCAATCATATCAACAAAGGCCTAGCCCACAACCCAATCAGAACCCACCTGTCCAGCGATCCTTCCACCAAAACCCAAATAATAACCAACGCCCGAATCCGAACTGACCTAATCCGTCTAGACCTAATCCAAATCTAGCGCCTGCAAAAAACGCGTAGATAAGGCCCTGCAAATGGATCAACGAAATCGGAATGATGGGGCTGCGGAAAAATGTAATCGAGAATTTAATGTACATAAAATAAGTAAAGTAAAAAGTAATGAAGCCAAATTAACCCAAAATCAAACTAGACCGGCGAATAAAACAATAGAGAGGTGTGAAGATGCGTTAAGTGTGAAGAAAGCAATAGGTAGCTTACACTACAATATTAGAGACGATTTGTTGAACGATACGGACGAGCGAGTTATAGCCGAAAGCTTAATCGATGAAATTCCCACTATTTTGATAGAAATAGAAAACAACGTAGCGATATTGGAATTGGACACTGGATCAGAAATTTCTGTAATTCAGCAGGATTATGTAGAGCAATTAAAAGCAGAATTTGTTAATATGTTGGAGCTGACAGTTTCAAATTTAGAGTTGGTGACCGCGTTGAAAGGGAAAGTCCAAAAAATTAATAAACAAATAATGATTAGGGTTAAATTTGGAACGGAATTTATAGACGCAAAGTTTCTAGTTGCTAAAGGGTTAAAATCCCGAATTATTTGTGGATGCGATATGTTATATAGTATTCAGGCCAAAATAAATATGCAAAACAAATTTGTACAAGTTAATATTAATAATAAAACAATAGAAATACCATTTATTGAAAAACAGGTTGCCATAAGCAAAATAAAGGGCAAATGTTTAAATATAGCGTCAAGATATGCGGCGAATATTAAAGGTACAGGAAGGCCTAAACAAATGGGGGCGTTGACTAAAGCAGCAATTCCTAATAAAATTAAAGTAGAAGTTTCGTCAAGTACAGGAAGTACGAACGAAGTGGTGTTGGAAAATTCGCAAGTAATTAACAACATAATGGCAGGAAACGGAAATGAAGACGAACAAAAGGATGCGACAGCGGTACCAGATAACGGAGAAAAGGTTAAAAGGGAAGAAGGGTTGGAGAAAAGCGCGACAAAAGGGTTGCGACTTCAACGGGGTTCCAACAGGAACTATTGTAAACAAATAGTCTCGAAAGGGTTATCCAAGGAAGCCAGAGATGAAAGTAATCGTCGAATTTATATAAATAAAAAATTAAGTAGTAAGGAATATGTAGGTACAAGTAGGCCTAATATTCAAATGAGTAACCGATCTCCGATGGAACAAGCTAGAAGTTGTAGGCCTAATAAGAATATTGTAACGTCTAATAATTCTTTTTCACAACACTGCACTAAACACTTTGTTGACAATAATAATAATAATAAAACACAAGCACTTTGTAATAATAATAATTTGATTAGCGGAGAAATCAATGAGATTAAAAACTTTGGTAGTAATATAAAACGATACACTGCTGGTAAAGTTAAGTTTAAAACTAGTTATTCTAAAAGCATAATAAGCAAGAGAAACTTTCACCGAAAACACGGTCGACGAAAGAAGGGAGACGTAGGCCTAACAGAACAATCAACTGGACTTGGGACGGATAGGCAAACAATAGAAAGGCAGGGTCGACGCAGACAGCCGGGCTACCAATGCAAAGCAATTACGTTAAATAATGTATATAGGCCTATACCCAGCTAATGTCAAGGTTTTGTAATATAATTTGTAAATAGAAAAGGGAAAGAGAACTCGGTCAGCTGGCTGAATTGAGTAGGTCAGGTGGAACTGAGAGCGTAAAAAATAAACAAAGTGTAGGAGAGGGAGTCAAGGTCGAACAGCTGATGAAGGAACCGTAGGTCGGCTTGGCTAACGGAAACAATTATCTCGGCGAGACACAATATTGACATTAGTGGTGAGGGTGTGAAGGAAGTGAATTAAACGTTTGGAGGGGAGTAGCCTAAATGAAATGTAAATAAATATGTGTTTGTTGTTGTAAATAGTATTGTCATACGTAATAGGAATTTGTTAGTGGAAACACAGGGTGTTTAAGAAGTACAAGATTTTAAAAGTAGGAGGGGGAGGAAGGTTTTAAAAATGTTGTTATGAGTAAATGATATGCAAAGTAATGAAACATAGTCAAAAAACTTCTCAATAATAGAATGATGTAATGTAAATAATTTATAATTAAAGTTAGCGTGTATAGGAAACGCGGGAGATATTTGACCAGTGGGATATTGGTAGTTAGTATTTAAATGTAGGTTTAGTACTAGCCCAGTATCATATTGTTTTGTTTTTGAGTATCAGGCAAAGTAAATTGTGTCCCATATAAACAATAGTGTAATTAAAATGTGAATTTCAGTGCTGTGGAAAACTATATGGACAGGAGCGAACTATGAGAATTGTTAATATGAATATTTCATTGTGTATGAGGATAAAAGGTTTTCAGGGGAAAAGATCTCCAGATAAAATAAAATGTATTTGTTATGCTATTGTGTTTTCAGCAAATCGTACTCCAGGAAGGGGAGATATTGATGTAATGTTGTATATAATTTGAAATATAATGAAATATTGTGTTGATAAAATCAAGGCAGAACAATTAAGTAGGATGTAAACTGTAGAGAGTTAAATTGAAGGAAGGGTTTTTATTGTTTTCGAGGGTTTAGAATCTTGGGTTTCGGCGGTTCACACCGAAATCAGATTCCATTTAGAGTGGGAGCTTGCAACGGGAAGTGCCCGATTGCAATTCGAAAATTTCGAGTTTTGT
>JAGFPH010014716.1:4253-22885 GCA_018207615.1 Philaenus spumarius | reverse complement strand
GGTAAGGAAAGTTGTGTGATGTGCACACCAGATGTTTTTTTTTATAAGTACATTCAAGTACTGTATGTAGATTAACATAAAAAAAAGTTTACCAGTCTATCGATTTCCCAAAGTCGAAAAAAAATCGATTATCATTTTTTTTTAAGATTATCCTTAATATTTCGAGCTGAGATGAAGATAGAGAAAAATAAAAAATACCACCTTGTAGGGGAGCTATTTTTCAACAAAAAAGGTCACATGTATTTATTTCGTCCGAGCAATGGTTTGTCTGGAAAAAATTCGAAAATGCAGGTAATGTATTTTGCAGCAGGGGAAATCACTAAAAGGGGGCATCTTATTCATATATAAAGCGTTGGCTCATTCTAAATTGGCCAAATTTTAATATATATAATTGAAACTTGACGTAGGAGTTAAAATATATATTTTAAACATTTATGCTGAGTCTCAGCTTGTTATCTTGAAAATGACCCGATCTAGGAGTCGATTTCGTTTATCGATTTTAGGAGTACCGGACCCACAAACTAATTTCAATCTATTCCAGTTTCGTCAATTTTTGGAATATCAACACCAAATTTGTTTTACTAGTTGAGTACACCAGTATAAATATTCTTAGTAAGTAGAATATAGAATAGAATAGAACATATGCTTTATTAATGTTAACTTATTTCAGCAACATAGATTTTTAACATATTTTTTAACAATGGCTATACGGCCGTCTGTTAGGTTGACATTTTTAACTTGCATTGCTACATGTATATACAAACACACAAATATATCAAAATATCATTAAGTAAACATCTCTTATTCTTATAACACTATTCAAATTATACGTGTGTATTCACACAATTATAAAGAAACAAAATAAACAATTTATAAAATTAATATTGTCAAAATACCATTGAGTAAACTCAAACATCCCTTATTCTTAGTACACTAGACTCAAACTCTATTAAAATTATATGTATACATTCACACAATTAATTATAAGAAACAAAATAAACAATTCATCAAGTTAATAATTTTGTGTCGTCATTTTTAACACCCATTCATACATCTAATAACAAAATTATCAACAAAATTAACAATTTTATCCAATAACAAAATAAACATTAAGAAAAATTAAACTCTTGTATAAGACTCCATCTGTACCGCCATGCATTTTGAACAAATCTACAAAGAGTTGACCAATCCCTACCATTAAGAAATTCCTCAAACTCTGGTTTAGACAATACCTTTCGATTAAAGCAAGACTTTCTAAATTCGGCTAATATCGGACATTCTGCAATAAAATGAAAAACATCTTCCTTTACTCCCATGTTGCACAACGAGCACATGAAATTTCCCCCTTGAACCCACGGTTTATAATTTAAAAAGATTAATTCTGCCCTACTCTTAAATATCCATTTTATTTCCCTTATTGTAAAATTATTTTTAAAATACCCCTTTTCCCCCAAAAGTAAATTTAAATTTGCATAAATGCTGTGGTACTTTCCCCCTTTTGCTGCCAATAAGAAATTTTCTGATTGTTCCGTTTTAATTTTCTCAATTAAAAGACTTAACTCCATCGAGTTCCAAGATTGTAAACGTTTGCCTAAACCTACTCCATATTTGTCTCCTAATTGTTTACATTGTCTGTACCAAAAGATATCAGCTTTAGACACCTGCTCAGCCAGTATTTTAGGTAGTCTACTATCTTGCATAGCAAATACCTTAAGTAAATATTTAACATGCAACTTCAATGTAAATAAATACAACTTATCAAGTCCTGTTTCAATGTACACCGCATAATTTGGAACGTTTAACGGCAAACCCAATAATTTTTTGACAAAGAAGCGCAACGTTTTTTCTACTGTATTATACTCACGGTATCCCCAAATTTGAGCTGCATAGCAAACTGTTGCCCGTTGGGCTGCTTTAAAACAAGTTAACTTTACAGATAATGGAACCTGCTTACAACCTATAAACTTAGACCAAATACTATTTATAGTGGCTTTTGCCGAAGCTAGCTTTACCTTGTGATGGTTTTCAAACGATAAATTTGGAGTTAAATCTATGCCTAGGTATCTATATCTATTTACTATTTCAATAGATTTGTCACCAAACGTCCAATTTTCTTTAAGTGCTAACTTACCCCCCTTCCTAAAAACCATTACTTTTGATTTAGTTAAATTTACTTTTAAATTCCATGTACTGCAATAAGTTTCTAGTTTATCCACCATATCCTGTAAGCCCTCTGGCGTTGGTGACATTATTACCACATCGTCAGCGTAAAGTAGCACACGAACCCAATACCCATCAAAACAACAGCCTCCACCAAGAGTGTCATGCAAGTCGTTCAAAAAAAATGAGAACAACAATGGACTTAATAAACATCCCTGTTTTAGGCCCATTTGTGTTTCAAAACATTCAGATACCCCTTTTTTATTCCATACTCCTGCAATAGTGTCTCTATATAAGTTCTGTAATACGGTTAATAATTTAGTTGATATACCTAAACATGTTAATTTATAAAATAATGCCTGTCTATCTATAGTATCAAAAGCCGCTGAGAAATCAACAAAAAAACAGTAAAATTTACCTTTTCGTTTATTTAATTGTAAACTAACCATATTTACAAGACTAAACAAGTTGTCCACAGTAGAGTAGCCCTTTCTGAAACCTGCTTGATATTCATTTAATACACCATGTTCTAACTCCCAATTTGCAAGCCTATTTAATATCACCCCTGTAAAAAGCTTCGCTAAGGTGTCTGTAAACGATATTCCACGATAATTCTCTACAGTATTTAAATCACCCTTCTTATGCAATGGGAAAATAATAGCTTTCCTAAAAGACTCCGGCACCCTCCCAGTTGTATATATTACATTGAAAATGTCTACTATTTTTGTTAAAACATTATCTGGAGAATTTTTAAAAAATTCATACGGTATTCCGTCAAAACCAGGAGCCTTGTTGTTCTTGGCTTTTGCAAGTACTCGTTTCAATTGTAAAATTGTAAAATGTGAATCTAATACAGAATCGGTAATGTAAGGCTGAGCGTAACATATCGCCGAAGCGGGTGGCGGGGGGTTAAGCAAAGTCCGAAAATACCTGACCCAGTCCTCCATATATATTTTAAACATTTATGCTGAGTCTCAGCTTGTTATCTTGAAAATGACCCGATCTAGGAGTCGATTTCGTTTATCGATTTTAGGAGTACCGGACCCACAAACTAATTTCAATCTATTCCAGTTTCGTCAATTTTTGGAATATCAACACCAAATTTGTTTTACTAGTTGAGTACACCAGTATAAATATTCTTAGTAAGTATGAACGATTTTTTTCTTGTTATTTTTAAAAACGAGGCGCTTGAAAATAGTCTTCTGTTTTACCTAGCTCGTACCTATAACACTTTTGGATTCAACGACTCCATTTTCGACATTTTTGAACATATCGATTTAAAAATTGGTACAGAAGTTACAAATACAATTGTTTTTTGCTATACTTATTTTAAAAACTATATTTTCAAAAATGACTAATCTGCAACTGATCAACTCAAGCGTTTTGATGAAAAATCTAAAAAGGTCTAAAATTATACTTTTTTAATGTACTTGTGCTTTTAAAAGTAAATAATGAAAAAGGTTTATACTCCTTGAACTTGTTTGAATATATAATATATATTTAACTTGTAAAAAAACTTTCAGGTTGATATTTTGAAAATTCTCTAAACTGGAGCCGATTAAAATTAGTTCGTGGGTCCGGTACTCCTAAAATCGAGAAACCCATTGATGAGTCAAGTGGCTCTAGATCGGGTCATTTTCAAGATAACAAGCTGAGACTCAGCATAAATGTTTAAAATATATATTTTAACTCCTATGTCAAGTTTCAATTCGATATATATTAAAATTCGGCCAATTTAGAATGAGCCAAAGCTTCATAAATGAATAAGATGTCCCCTTTTAGTGATTTCCCCTGCTGCAAAATACATAACTGCATTATCGAATTTTTTCCAGACAAACCATTGCTCGGACGAAATAAATACATATCACCTTTTTTGTTGAAAAATACCTCCCCTACACGGTGGTATTTTTATTTTTCTCTATCTTCATCCCAGCTCGAAATATTAAGGATAATCGAAAAAAAAATTATAATCGATTTTTTTTCGACTTTGGGAAATCGATAGACTGGTAAACTTTTTTTATGTTAATCTACATACTTTAATGTACTTATAAAAAAAATCAACCGTATTGTAAATTACTGGAACTTTTGGTCTAAATTGACCCCTACAGACTGGCCTAATTCAGTTTTTTTCAGCACTCGATTACAAAAGACAGATTTTTAAAATGGTTTTAAACGAGGCAATGTCAAAGCGCTCAGCTGCAAGAAATTGCACTGTTTAGATACGGCTATAGGGTGAAGCGCTGATGTCGCCGGTTATTTCTCGTTTAATGGAGCATACTCTTAAAGCCGCCAAACTAACAGCCCTTGCACCGATTTTTAATCTAAATATACTGCATATACTTCTAAAAGTGTCTATGTTGAAAATCCGACTGAGTCCGATTACCGACAGGGTCGGATTACTGATAAGTTATTGTGTTTTACAAATATAAGTTTCTTTGTATATACATACCTGTCCATATGCAAACACGGTCCCGTTGTACCCTTCAAGTGCACTGGAAACATTAAATTAGATGCATTATTTTGGCATTTAAAACATTGATATACAGGGTGTCCAGCTCCGACTGTCCGAAACTTTACGGGGTTATTTGTCAGCTAAAAACAAGCAAATAATACTATATAACCTGTGTTCTATCTCGATCTGTTTTCTGTCTGTCAGTCTGTATGTGATTTTTACAAATACCTTAATATCTCAGAAACTGTTTAAGATATAATCATAAAAGTGGGTATGAATATTGACCTAAATAGTGTACGTTTTCCTTACAAAATTTGTTTTCCTGCAACAATCCGTTTAAAAATGGCGCCAGTTGAAAATGTTCAATATCTGGAAAACTATAAATTTTACAAAACAGTGTAAAGTTACCAAATTTGTAGACTATTTTAAGACAAATCCATCGATATATAGTTTATAATAATTGAGCCATAAATAATAGTGAAAACTCAAATTTAGTGGTCGAATATAGGGCTTTTTATTACTATTTCATTAATTTGACCAACTTAAGCTCCCGGATAGTTTTATTTGCTTGTTTTTAGCTGGCAAATAAACCCGTAAAGTTTCAGACAGTTGAAGTAGGACACTCTGTATATATAAATACAATTATAGTTCTGCTCAGACCTGAATTATCTTTTTATGTGTTGTTTATTAGCACTCTCAAAAGAAATGAGAGGGAGTCTTCGTAGTTTGTGCCGTTTGTTTAAAATTAGCAACCCACGGCGAGAGAGGCAGTGGTAGTGGGGGAACCAACTACGGAGGAGAAGAGAACGGCAGGGTGCGCGTATAAAGCTTTTCTTCGCTGCTGGTACCCCCACTACCATTGCCTCTCTTGCCGTCGCATCGGTCGGTCGCAAATTTACGCGTTTCGCGCTATGTTCGGATGCTTTTTTTATCATACTATATCAACAGTATTCAAAAATCGAAGCTAGACGAATTGTAGGTTTTAATGTATACTTTCAGAATCCGTTTGGTAAATTTAAATCTGGCCACTCAGGTTAATAGGGCGCATTATGAAAGATAATGACCTAATTTGTTTATACTGTAATTATTGTTGAAAAACTATTAATGCTACAAACTTCATCTCTACAAATGTCCCATTGGAAGTATCGTGGTCCATTCATAAAATTTTATAATATCAACGAAAAACCCCAAAAGTCCTAATTTATTTTTATTTTTGCTTATAAAAAATGCACAAAAGCTCATTGCCTGATATTTTTTGTACTTTACATACCTATGTGCTATCCTTAAACTCACTGTGGATGCCGCTTGCTGTTAAATTTAATAACAAAATTTGCCTTTTATTTTGCTCTATTCACTGGTCTAATTATAAAAACGTCAAAATTGAGGTGTCTGCCAGAATCAATATACTTATTTACTATAGTTACCTTTGAACCACAGGCTTTGCTGCAACATTAAACACCTCCTCTTGATCGGAAGATTCATCTAAAACTTTGCGGAACCTGCGCAGAAATATGTTTAAAAAAATATATATTAAGGCAACTTTGATAATAATTGATCCAAACAGGACAAAAACACTGTCAACTTACTGGAAAGCATAAGATTCGGGCTTATGGTTGATATACTCTGCGTTGAGCTTGCCTGTGATTATCAAAGTCTCCTGTTCCGAGCTTAGGCAATGTACCTGAAATACGAGTATGTGTATAGTATATTGTAGAGGTTGTTCTTGAATTTACTAAATAAACTATTTTTGCTATACAGGGGTCCCGTAAGTAAAGTGTCATACTTCGGGAAATAGTTCTGTGGGTCAAAATAAAGAGAAAATCGAAAATGAAATTTTTTCCAAAAACTCTTCGTTTTCCAGAAATTCGCCATTTTGTTTCTTTTACAAAATAATGCCTATCTATAGGACGGTTTGACACTTTAATGAAGTTTGGCACTTTACTTATGGGTCATCCTGTATATTGTGCATGCTGTCGCGTATGTCAAAGTATGAACTAAGGACAAGATAATTTCACGAGAATATAGAAACGTCAGTGAAAGTGTATGGGAATGGAATTATAACGTGAAGAGGAATGTGAAATCTTACAGTATTAAGATGCAGGCTTGTGTTTTTTAATTTACATTAAGTTACGAGGGATGTTTCCAAAGTTCTGGGAATTTAGCTATAATTTTTATTATTTTGTTAATTTTCGACAATATTACAATGTAGTTTTTCAACATAATCTCCATTTAACTGAATACATCAACTTAACGATAAACTAATTTTTTTAATCCGTCCTCAAAGAACTTGTTCGGTGTCTCCTTAATCCACCTTTAATCCAAGTTTTACGTCAGTTAAACTATCAATCTCCATTTAACTGAATACATTAAACTAATTTTTTAATCCGTCCTCAAAGAAATTTTTCGGTGACTCCTCAATCCACCTTTAATCCAAGTTTTACGTCAGTTAAACTATCAAATCGAACATCCCTTAAGGGTTTTATTCAAATCTGGGAACAGATGATAATCGCTGGGTGCAAGATCCGGGGAACAAGGTGCAATAACGGACGCTTATGCAACTTTCCAGTCCGTTTTTTGACAAGTGCCTGTCGCAATGGTCCGGATAATAAATTCGAATAATATTCTGCGTTAATTGTAGTACCTTTCGCCAGATAATCTATAAAAGTAACAGCTTCACAATACCAGAGTACAGTAAGCATTATCTTTCCAACAGATGGAACTGCACGCGCCTTAAGTGGAGGCCCTTCTTCAGGTTTGCGCCATTCTTTGGTTTGACTTTTGGTATCAGGATTGAAATAAGGAATCCACGTTTCGTCAGTGTTTATTATTCGTTGTCAAAATTCATCACCGTAACGGGCTAACAGCTCTTGAAGTTGACGACAAGTATCAGACCTATTGAGTTTCTGTTCTAGTCCCAACAGCCTTGGCACCCAGCGCGCCGAAAACTCGCTAACGCCCAAACAATCATGCAAGATGTCATGAACTTATCGTGTACCTATTCCTAGGTGTACACTAATTTGATGAACAGTCATTCGCCTGTCCTTTTTCAGTAGGTCTTCGACGGCAGTAATGTTTCTTTCATTTACTGACGTGCTTGGGCGCCCACTGCGTGGATCGTCTTCTAGTGATGTTATACCGGTTTTAAAACGATCGATCCACCGATAAACAGTACTTTTGGATTCTGCAGACTCACCAAATACTCCTTGCAGACGCTGAATAATTTCTGATGTTTTCACACCTTCTTTCCACAAAAAGAAAATTATTGGTCTTTGAGATTTTGCTGCGTCTTCCATGGTTACAAAAACAGTGCTATGAAAACGCGTCTATATCAGTCGAACACCTAAATCAGACTGAACAATATTGCACTAGATAGTTGCATAAACATGTCAAGACTTGACTGGCACCAATAACATTGCCTATAAGTTCTGCGTAATTTAATTATAGCACAATTCCCAGAACTTTGGAAACATCCCTCGTACATTTGTGTAATCTATATATATTAAAAGAATTTGGTCAAAACCTATTTCCAATCGCCCAGCCTCTCCTAATGGACCGATTTTTATGATTTTTGTTTTAAAATGTGTCTTATTACCTGTAGATATGTCATCAAGCATTTACCGAAGTCCTAGGACATTAGGGCTACGCCCCAGTGGCCCTCAAAGTTTCAATGTTAGTCTTATGGAAGGTCAATCTTAAGGAAGAAGAAGAAATATTTCTTTTGATTTTATCAAGGACACAAAAACAGCTGTTCGTATGAAAAGCTTAAAACAGCTGATTTTGATCAACAACTGATTTGGATCAAATCAGTATCAAATGTAGTATTACCTTTTTGAGGTTACATTGACAAACTAATTTTCCACCTGCGAGCGAAGCGAAGCAGCCATCTGAGGCCGAAGTCCGAGCCGGGGTTGGGACGCGGAGCGTCCAGGGGCAGAGCCCCTAGTATATCTCTGATAAGATTTATATGTATCGTAAGAATAACAATTCAAATACGTTTTCAGTTTTTTACGGCTCGTTAAAATATACGTTCAACTATTTCTGTCTCATTGTTTGCTGATTCGCTACAGTTAACGTCTTCACTGTTATTCTAATCAAGACGGGGAGAAGCAGTTGGCGCAGATAAATCGATGGCCGGTAACCAGGTTTGAACCTACGAGGTTCCAACTGCCCTTCTGTATAAACTGCAGCGTCTTTAGCACCACGACCACTTAACGATCTTAGAGGTCCATATCGTGACTGTTTCAAAATAAAATTGTAAACATTTTTATTCAGCAGTACTCCCCCCTTCCGATATTTTAAATGAATAAAAAATATGAAGCGGTTTTCATTTTGATTTTGTAAAAGCTGTTTGTTTCAAACGCACAAAATTATTTTTTATTTCTTATTTTATAAATGTATGTTTTAGTAGTTCAGTTAAATTCAACTATAATAACACCTTTTAATTTGAAATTTTCAAGGAAAAACAAGATAAAAAGATGCAACACTTTTTCGAGACTTCGGCTCTGGTTTTTATAAATACTAAAAAATGTGACGTTTTTGTAACGCACGTCACGTTGCTGTCACGTCGCAAAATATTAATACTTAGGCATTTTAATGCTAGCCGAAGTAATTTTGACCATAAACCGTGATCCCGACGGGCTACGACTCTTTAACTTTCAAAATCGATTTTCCCGTATACAAAAACCTGTAAAACGATATCCTACAATGTATTTTCAAAATGTTGACCCCATGAACGTGACCTCGGCGCGCTACGACTCTTTCACTGCCAAAATCGGGTTTCCCGTACCCAAAAACATATAAAAAGATACCCCACCCTATATTTTCAAAATTCCCACACTGTATTTTCATACTGTTGACCCAAAAACGTCTCCGCGACGCGCTACGACTCTTTAACTGTCAAAATCGGTTTTCCCGTACCCAAAAACATATAAAAAGATACCCCACCCTATATTTTCAAAATTCCCACACTGTATTTTCAAAATGTTGACCCAAAAACGTCTCTCCGACACGCTCCAACTCTTTAACTGTCAAAATCGGTTTTCCGTACCCAAAAACATATAAAACGTACCCCACACTGTATTTTCAAAATGTTGACCTGAAAACGTGACCCCGACGTGCTACGACTCACTCTAGAAAGCTCAAGAGCTTTTCAACTATCCGCAATAAAATTACGAACATTTTCGCACCACCAGAAGTTTTCTACGACGTCTGTGAGTGCATATATCGTGTCCACAGATACACAAGAATTTTCGCAAGATTTCAATACTTCGGCATTTTAATGAGTTTATACAAATTTTGGGACACCGTCTTTTAAAACGAAATAATTTCGATTATCTGAGAAGCTTGGACGAATAGTCAGTTTCCCCTATCTTTCTTAGAAACTGAGTAATATAGCATTTTCCATGTTTTTCCATTCTGTATATAGGGAACCTTGTTCCCATTGTTCACTGTATCTTTTCCCATTGTTTCTGCATTTAAGATTACTAAAATAAATGGAGTAAATTGAAGAAGCTCTGAAGCCCTGTAACACACTGACAAACAACTTTATCGAAAATATAACCTTAAAAATGCTAAACACTGCTAACGCTCGGACATTATTTCCTGGGTAATAGCTCGGCATACCCAGCCACCATCTTGAATTTCAACACCCATAAGAGCAATGTTAAACGCGTAAGATTACTGGAGTAATAATGATCAGAAAATTATTCTGAATATGTCATTTTAAATGATAGGACAGTCCGAATGTGGGAATCATTTAGTTTTTTAAAATTTGATTTTAAATAAATTTGTTCTTTGAACTCAAAATTAAAGTTTGCGATTTTTTCCCTTATTCTATAATGCAAATATCAAAAATATAAAAAGCTCCCCACATTCGAAGTTTAATTACCTTTCAAACAAAAGTAATTTCAATAAATTTTGATAATTTATGACGAAACAATCTGCTTTATTGTTTAAGCCTGTACGCGCCGAATTTGTGTTCCTACTCGAGTGTTTAGCCTGCACTCTGGTGGTTATCACATCAACTTGTTGCTCGCGGAGGAGTACTAGAAAAAATGTATGTTAATTTTTAATGTGCAAGAGAAAGCTGTGTTTAATAACACATAAATTGTCACGCATTTCAGTACGTTTACAGTCAGAGTCACGTCTGTAACCCTTCATTTTACGCCTTTATGATACACTATATTTTTTTAATTATAATTACTTGTTCGGACATTTGCCATCATTTGTGTGTAATTTATCAAACACGACGTTTCGGGAACACAAAAAATCAATTCCCGTTCTCAAGTGACTAAAACTAACGGTACATAAACTTAGGCAACTAGGCCTATGTAAGAGTGAACAAAGTAAAACTACAAATTACTACTAACCTTAAATATCTACGTGATACATCTCAGAGCTAAGACTGAGAAGTCAAACACACCAACCACAGGCAAAACACAATATAAACACTAAGCACACGTAATTGATGGCAAGCGTCTAGTTGACAAGTTGGAGTGAGACTGACAACTGGCCAGAGTGTTAAGGCGTGGCAAACAGGAAGGGGTAGTTCCCTATTGTTTCATATAGTTCAACTGTTTCGCACGGGAACGGGTTATAACACCACGTGGTGATTCTAAAAGTTCAGAATTTTTATTAGTCGGTAACATCACATATATTATTTCTCAAGTCCATTTTTTGTCGGTACGCCATAACTTTCTTAATACATCATCAAATTACATGAATGAGGCATCATTTTAAATCTTTTCTTAACCGCTACACCGGAAAAATATACAAAATACAATTATACGCAAAAATACAAAAAGAAAAAAGAATCCGAAAGTAACAGTGATGTAAAATCAAGTAAGTTGTAGGGATATTTCCCTGGCGTTGGCAACACTGATGATAACAATACCCAGCTGAAGAGCTACCGTTACGCCACTACATTGCTATTTTTAATTAATTGTAAGCTTGGTTATAAACAGTATTATGGATACACCTATTTGTTTTTGTTTACCTTCTGCAAGTTGGTAACGCACTATACGACCTATACGATACTAAATATACGGTGTGTACTTTAATTAAGTGGGATTTAAGTAAGTTAGAATGCGAATGCTTCTCACGGGTCAGCTAGTTTCTGTTTTATTATTAATGTGGTTACTACAATCAAGTTTTAGTTCCTTTTTTAATAATGGGAGCCATAGTGGCCTTACTTCAGTGCTTGTTTGGCTGATAAGGTTGTCCGCTAGTTTTATATATGAGGCCTCAATTATTTTACGTTTGTAAAGATTACTTTCCCGGTGTATGATTTTTGCCTCTTCTCAATTAAATTTGTTATTTTCGGACCATATATGTTCTGCAATTTTCGATTTATCGACTTTTTAATTTTAGTCACTTAAGAACGGGAATTGATTTTTTGTATTCCCGAAACGTCGTGTTTGATAATTTAGACACAAATGATGACAAATGTCCGAACAAGTAATTATAATAAAATTCAACATCCATCATTAACTAACTAACAATAACTTCAAACACTATATTTGCTAGCGGAAGAATGAAATGCACACAAACTCAATGCTAGTAGTGTATAGCTCGGCCACTTGTAGCGCTGCGGTCAACTCAGAAATATTTTTTCACTCCTGCTGAGACTTAAGTGTAATTTATAGCTATTGGAATTAAACTGCTTTTATCGTTTTGATAACTCAAAGGGTGGTTTTGTGAATGGGTTATAAGCGACGGACACAAACTCGTGGACAATACTGCAGATCGGATCAAACCAAACCACAAAATTAATTGCACCCTAAGTCAAATATAAACAGATGTGTTGAGAATAGATGTGTAGTGTTTTGGATATAGGCTGAATGATAATAATGTAATGTTCTTTATTATAAAAATCATTGGATAATCAACAGTTACCAACATTTACAAACAAATCTGCATTGTGAAATATAAACATATTGAAGAATCTACGGAGTTTTATACTGTTGGAACAGCGTTATTGTAATGCCTACCGTGTGTGCCGGGCGTGTTCTTGCCAACTTACGACGCCTTCAGACCACGGACGCAACCCCAGATTCCGGCTCAGGTTCTATAGCCCAGTGCGCGATCCATAAATATATATATCGATACCAATAAATAAGCAACATTATGAAAAACTAAAAAACGACAATTGAAAAATGAAACTTATATCATTTAAAACGTACTGTGAAAAGATGTGCACAAAAACATAAATTATGAGTGTATGTTGCCGTTTATAAGGCAGGTAAAATAAATTAAACATAATTTTAGGTTAGGCCTAGACTGATGATGAACCAACACATATCTTGAATGTATTTACATTCATTATCATAGCAACCAATTGAATAAAATAACAGATAAAACAGTTGATTCGGATGTCCAGCTTAGCTTAGTACAAAATAATATTTTTTTTAAATAAATAATATTTATTTTCTGGTTCAATGTATACATTATGCACAGAAACAATATTTTAAGTTAGGCCTAGACTGAACTAACACATGTTTCAAAACAAAATAATAAAAACTTGCGTTATGGAATTTAAAAAAAAGAAAAACTATGTTACATAATTATTATAAATAAATAAGACATATTGTAATTTAATAGTAGGCCTATTTATTGATAATATTCGGTAATTTATAGTGCGTAAAAAATATTAACAGCTGAATTCAAAATATGAAACAATTATTTGTATTTCTAACTTTTTGGTTAGGTTTTTGATTAAGTGTAGACCGAGCCTTACTGGTTCTTTTAACCTTTATTATAGCTGCTGTTATAAAATATACGAAATAATTTGATTTGAACATTTAACATTATTTACCATCTTAGTTTTGAGGTTATTATTAATCCTACACCGTTATTATACATAAAACATAACATATGTTTTTAGAAGGTTCAAGGTTCCATCGGGGGTTGGCGTGCGGATCACGCAGTGGTCTCCCATAGTTTGAGTATATAAATGTATAGTATGACTAAACTAACGAACATAATTTAGGGAATGCATTGAACAATTAATTTTAAAGTGCCTTGTGGTTCAAATGAGATTATTATGTTCAGGGCAGGGGTAGAGGGCGTATTAAACAATATAAGTATTTAATGTTGATGCAATTTATTTGACATGAGTATCAAATCAATTTTAATTATTTTTAAGGGTAGTTATACCGTTACATTATTTTTACTTAATTGATGGTTTCAACTTATGAATAATATTACATAATTTTAGATTTATAGCTTGTAGGAAGTTAGTTAAATTTATATTTATTGTATAGGGTTAGCTACTCTGAATTGTGAAATTTTTAGTGAAATTAGTTGAGTAGTTTTTGAGCATATAGAAAAAGTAATTGTACAAATTATTATTTAATTTCAAGGACAGTCATCCCATTTGATCCCTTTGAATTAAGTAATCGAATTGCAAATGGATTTTATATCACTTAAGAATAATATTACACAACCTTAGCTTTATAGCTTGTATGAAGTTAGTTTAATTTAGATTTATTGTATAGGGGTTGCAACCCCATTAATCCCTTAGATTGTAGTAATTGTAACCTCTAAACACTCCCGGATTTAATATGCATAAACTGTGAAATTTTTAGTGAAATCGGTCCATTAGTTTTTGAGTTTTATAGGACAAAGAAACATTAATTTTTATATTTAGATATATAGGCGAGAACTATTTCCTAATACTTGGTGAAAGGATTAATTTTAAATTAACTATTAACAGAGTTTTAAACTTATAAAAGGCTCTAATTGATCATACTGTATTACAAAATATTTAGAACTGAATTGCAAAAGATTGAAAACGCTTAAAAGGCAAACAAATCAGGCATGCCTTAAAAACACATGTCCTATAATATAAGTAAACCATAATTAATTCAAACTGACACACTTACATGAATAGGCCTAATTTACGTAGCATGTAGCCTACAGGTAACAGTCCGGGAAATTTTAAAGAAAAGCTTAATACAGTAATTACAATTATAATAAAAATATAAACTATTCCCATAAAACTAGTAGGAAGGAAATTTAAAGGAAGAAATATAGTTTTTACCTTTAATCATCATGTTTAGTTTGATATATTTCATTACGTTTAAATACAAACAGATCGATAGTAAACATAATATCTATAAATTCGCACATAACCTACAAATCAACGGTTCAAACGAAACGTCTGTCCGGAAAACAAAACATTTTTTACCTGAACATTCAATCTCTTCTTTCTCGACAGTACTGGCTTCAAGCGAGCGAAAACATCAATCGTAGTTTTAATTTTACTTGTCATAATCTTTAATTACTTCAATATCAGTCTGGAAATTAAAGCAAAGGAATCAGCTGATGGAGGAGGCGCGCGCAACAATCGGCCTGGAGATTCTATTGATTTCCCCTTCCAGACGGTCTGCACTTCACATCTGTGAGCCCCACAAGTTTTACTCATTCTGTAGATGATTTATTCATTTTATTAACGAACAGTAGATCCTAATTTCATAATTTGGAATCGGCGTGTCTATTTAGTGATATTGGTGACGCGTTGTGCTGTGACAGTGAAAATGTGAGAATTTTTACGATTTTATTTTCCTTTATCGGTAAGTAATGTTGGTAATTGTTTCAAATAGATTAATTTAGGGTTAACGTAAATTTAGGCAACCGATGAAATAGAATTTCGTAGTAGACTGTAGTATGTGTGTAGTACTAGGTTTGTACAACAATTATTATTGTAGCCTACAACCAGAGCCGACTTTACGCGATATTCACCTCACTAATATTTATCAACATATTGATCACAATATTTACAGCTAGCATACATTAGTTCTATTTTAGATCTATTAAAATAATATATACTTGGATAATTATTAGCTCTATTTACAACTTTAACGATGTTTAATATTAAATAAATGGAAGTTAATTAAGCGTGCTAGGCCTACCCAAATCCACACATTAATAACCTCAAAAGTAGGCCTAATTGACACTTTAAGATTAATCTGTAAACATTGTTAAAGATTTATTAATTAATTTTACGTTTTAACATATTTATTCAATATGGTTGACCTATGATTAACATATTGGTCCTTTATAATATAAATACTGAAAATTTACGGTTCGTTCATCAAGGTTTACGCCCACAAAAACGATTATTTTACTTTTGGATTAGACTAAGCAAAAATTAATAAAGCCTAACGGTTAGTATTCAGCGAATTAAAAAATGTTATGGGTTGTTGTAATGAAATATTACCGCTATTTTGTTTAGCAACCTATTATTGGGAACTAATTTCAGCATGACTAATGGGGATTCCAATGTTGAAAATCAAAGCTTAAGGAACTAAATTCATTCAGAAGGTAATTTCGAATCTATATCGGCAATACTTACAGAAGGTATTTTTTTCTCTACATCCATTTATTAAAAAATTTCTAAGACTGTGATAAATTTGTAAAATATATAGGCTTAGGGTGTTTTTCAAATTTGCATTAAATTTTATGATAAATCTTCAGTTTTATTGTCTTGTCTTACGGTATTCACAGCCTACGAGAAATATCCCAAAATAAAAGACAAACGATTTTACTATTTTTCAAAAAACTGATCTTTATAATATGTACTAGGCTAGTAAGACCCCGTGAAAAATCACAGGCTGATTAATTAGACACACATCAGAAATAAATAACTTAAAATACAAAATATTAAAAAAAAAACATTAAGGACCACTTACCTCAGGCCTACCTAACTATGTTCACGGGGATTTTTAACACGGTATAAATGTGTACAATAATAAGGATTATAAAACTGTAGGCCTATATTTGTTAAATAGTTTTATTTACATACGTTATTATATTATATTTTAAAGAAAGATAATAATACTATATTTTATTTGCATGATTCTTGGTTTCCAAGTCACTTTGAATAGTATATATATAGGTTAATATAATAATAATAATAATATTAAATATTACCTGTTATTGGTTCGTCATGTGACTTATTTTGACCAATAACAGGTAATATTTAATATTATTATTATTAATGCATTATCCTATATGTTATTATGTTTTAATTGCTTTTTATTTCATAGCCTATTGATAGATCAAATGATTTAGAAGTTATTAATAGGGCCTATTAGGCTATTTTATAGTGAAGAAATTAATAATCGAAAATGTTTATATATGTTATACGAAGATGTACGAATGTTTCCGAAGCTAAACGAATAGGTACCTCTTTTTACTTTCTCCACCCTATACGTAGTATATGGAGAAAGTATTGTTTTCGTAAAAATGTTCGAATTTGAATTTTCAGTTGAATTATCTGTTTTGGTGCTCCCAGAACCCCAAAAAATTGTTTAGTGCATTATCTGTGTTGGTGCTCCCTGAACCCAAAAATATTTTTAGTGGAATTTTTTGTTTTGGTGCTCCCTGAACCAAAAAAAGTGTTTTTAACGTGGTGTCTGTCTGTCAGTGTGTCAGTATGTATACACGACCAGAGAGGACACTATTGGTCCGATTTTCATGAAATTTGGTATGTAGGTACTAAACCCTAATATCTCCAGGCGTTTTTTTCATTTTTTTGAATTTTTAATTTTTAAGGGTAATTTACCCCTAAAAACCGACAAAAATGGAAAATTTCTCAAAAACGGCTCTAACGATTTTGATCAAATTTTCAGTATTTATAGTGCTTAAGATGCCAAACAAAATGACACCACCCGCTTTTATCAAAATTTCGGCGTTTTATAATTATGAGGAAATGTTTAAAAATAAACAAGTTTGTGTTGTCAAACTATTATCGCGCCGGCGGCCGCACGGGGTAGCACAACGGTAGCGAACACGGCCAGTAATTCAAAGGTCGCGCGATCGAATCCCGCCTGGGACAATAATTTTTTTTATACGATTGACGTAGGTAGAATTTTTTTTGTTTTGTTCTAAAAAGTAGTAAATAAAATGATTAAAAACAATATTATTTTGACTACAGTAAGTTGGGAGAAAGTTTGTGTCAGTTAACTGATACCGTTTATTTAATTTGTATTATAAACAAAAATATTGACGATAAAAGGTTGTATTTAAATACAGTTTATAACCTTAAAGGATATATTATAATGTATTTTATAGCATCATTAGTTCTATAAAAAAATCAACTTCAGAAGAAATTATTATAACGATTGAAGTTGTAAACATAATCCCAAACTATAATCTACACCGAGTTTGTTTAAGTATTAGGCCTACATATGATGGGCGAAATCAGCTGTTATATTATATGTTACGCACGTACATACGTACGCTCGTATACTCGATTTTATATTAGTTGATAAACATAAAAAATATCGAATATACCTTTTTTGTGTTATAAAAGGAGAGGAATGGAACTTAAACAACCCTACTGTACCAAAGATGTAGCCTATACAATAAAATAGGTAATGTGTATATATGTGTCCATTAAGCCAGGTAAAATAAAATAAACTAGGCTTAACATAAAATTCACCTATTTTATCTGTTAGTTTATGCAGTTTGATACTATGACATTGCATATGAAATTGTATAACTTATTTCATCACTAATTAGCTAAAGTGATAAATTAACTCTTATGAATTATTGTTATGTAAACGATGTTCCCAAATTATCAGCAAGCGTCTATACAAATAAAAGAGAAATAATTCAAATGTATTTCTTAAGTAGATTGTAGACTTGTAGTCGCCAAAAGTTGGCCTACCTGATATGTTATCAACAAACTAGGCCTTCTTGTGGTAAACATGTTTGTGGCCACAACCGAGCTCGTATCACTAGTCAAACAAACCAAATGTTTAGGCCTCTAATCTATTTGTCTTCCGATATACTATTCAAGCCAATAAATGGATATTTATATCCGAGATAGATATACCTATTATAATGTTTAAACTCATTAGATATATAATACAATACAATGTAGTGCAGTGCAGAAGGCCTACAGTACAGTACAATGCAATGCAGTGCAATACAATACAATACAATACAATAGTACAGTGCAGTACATTACAGTACAATAAAATGCAATTTATTACAGTGCAGTGAAGTGCAGTAC
>JAGFPH010014715.1:0-22890 GCA_018207615.1 Philaenus spumarius | reverse complement strand
CGGGTGTATTTACTGCAAGATTAGATAATATAAAATCACTCAGTTACGTAAGGTACAAGCTATCAAAGTATGGGAAAAAATTCAAAATTCCTCTAAATTGAAAAAGAAAAGGTTTTTTAGGCTTTCCTTAAAAATGCCTAAAATAAAGGTGAAATAAGTTTTAGCGAAATTTTGTCAAATAAAAAAGTTAATGTTAATTCGCAAAGTTCGAATGGTAAAAAAGTAGGTAAAAAATAAAGTTTTTTAAATTCTAACAAAAACAAGTTTTAGTAATGATAAACATAATTTAAAATTAACAAGAAAAACTTACAATTTTATAAAAGGAAAAAGGTTATAGAATTCGCACCTTTACAGCCAAATAAAAAGTTAAACTTAAATTTTTACTAACCCAAAATGGTAAATAGTATGTAAGTAGGGGGAGTTATGTAAAAATAATCCAGTATTTGAAATATATTTCGGGAGTAAAGTAAAACCCCAGTTTTTAAAAAAGCGTTGAAATCCCTAACTCCATAGCAAGACAACCAGAAGAAGGAACGAAGTGAAAATCCGGCTAGTTAACAGAAACCAATAGGCAAAAAGAAGTGTAAAAGAAATACTGGAAGAAACGGAAAACAAGGACTTTCCGGGAAAAATCGTCGCGGAAAAACGCGCGCGTTTCGTGTACGCGAACCAAGAGTCGTACGAACGTCACTCGAGTTCGTGTGGAAAGACAACGACGAGCTGAATCCAAAGATGTCGCTCTCATGGAAATCGGGAAAACCCTGGAGGAGTTATGAAGAAAAAGGATTTTCCATATAGCTTAAACTGCGAGGAATGAGATAAGAGAACGAAGCGGTAGAACGGCTAGCTAGAGATGAGTCACCTGGAGGGGGAGCAGACTTACCAACATACGAAAGTGAGCGTACTCCAAAAACAAAAGAAAACTTACTTAAAACAATGGCTGAATCAAGTGAAAAAATAATGGAAAAATTAAAATAAGATTCAGGATGAAAAATAACCCCAAACTAGGAGTTTGAAATTGTCGAAAAAACGAATTTTAAAGTGTTGTAGGAATACAGTGATAGAAAGCTCAAGTTGGCAATGAAATAGTGCCGAAAAAGCTTATATAAACGATTGCTCGGGGAAACTCGAGAGCCTTCAGAATTTTACGATGTAAGTAGACGCATCGACTCTTGATTATTCTGCGATCTAACTAGACGCATCAGGAGCTATTACTTGTTTTTTTATAAAATACTATAGCATGCTAGAAGCTAAGTATTTTCTTCGTTAACCTTTATAAATTGTATAACAAGTGAGAAGATACGTCGTTGCGGTTTTCACCTGGAATGCAGCAATAGACACCGCCTTAACTCTACAAGAACTTCAGTGGCAACTTAGTAAATACAAAGTTGGCCTAACTTGGAATTTTCTGGAGGAAGAACATAACCTGCCAGACAGCTGATATATGGCGTGATTCGTATAGCTTCCAGACAGGACTCCAGGACACCACCAGGCGACCACTAGGACATGCAACTGTAGCTTCGAGG
The DNA here is from genome assembly GCA_018207615.1 of Philaenus spumarius. NCBI lineage: Eukaryota > Metazoa > Arthropoda > Insecta > Hemiptera > Aphrophoridae > Philaenus > Philaenus spumarius. The sequence continues at coordinate 21,364 of JAGFPH010014715.1, read as the reverse complement.
GAATAACCGAACCGGGATTGCAGACACGGCAGCACCACATCCATCTTTAAGAAGCCATCCATCATTCATCCAGACAACCCTACAGGACTCCAACTTCACCAACAAGACAACTTTATTAGCACGCAGAACATCTGTAGCCTGCCACCACTATACAGCGTTCGCGGACTTCACATCAAACGTCGCGACAAGTGTGAAAAGGTCGGTAGAAGCGTAAAATACGTTAGTCCCTGTTATAATTTGCCTGAATTAAATTCAAATAAATTTATTTTAAATACTGGGTTACTTAGGATGTGAGATTAAGAAAATTTGTATTATTAATTATAAAAGTAAATTCATTAAATCGTAGAGTCAAGTTAAATGTTTCATTAAAATATTAATTAAATTAAATTGAGTATAAAATATTAAAATAAAATATAATTAGGTAAAAGATTAGTTCAGCCTTATAGCTTTAGAAATTATTATTCTAATTGAAAAGAGATTTATTATTTTGTTTTATTGGAAAAAGATTAAATCCAAAAGTTGTAGTTTATGTTTAAAGTTTTGAAAAAAGAAATTATTAAAATTTTATTTGCTTTATAAAAAAGTTATTATTTACAAAAAATACCTAGTTTTAAAATATCCCAATAGTTTATGAATTATAGAGTAAGAATTGATACAGTGAAATTTCATAAAATACTTGCAAGCACAAATAAGCCATTTACAAGGTTAGTTTCAGTGTACTCACTCTTCAGAGGTTTACAAAAAGTAAAATTATTAACTTGTGGTCTAACTGATCTAAATTCAAAAATAAATTACTGGAAGTATAAAGTAAATATTTTTGGCGGAATATTCAGCAAACTGAATATTCGACACATAGTTATTTCACCTAGGCCAAACAAAGCGAGATTGCCTATAAGACTTCCAGTAGGTGGAAATAACTTATTCTCCAACAAAGAGTTCTCCAAGGAGAAATTCGTTGTAAAATATATATATATAAAAGCCAAATCCACTGACTCACTGATCACGATTTCTCAGAAACTACTGAACGGATTGGAACGAAATTTGGTATGTAGCTTCCTCTAGAGTCATAGGTGCTCACTAAGAAAGGTTTTCAAAAATAATTTGAAATTTTAGGGGGTTTTGGGAGGGGTCTAACTTACTAAATCACGATTTCTCTAAAACTACTGAACGGATTGGAATGAAATTTGGTATGTAGCTTCCTCTAGGGCCATTAGTGCTCTCTAAAAAGGTTTTTTTTTAAAATCGAAATTTTTGGGGTCGAAGTTACTAAATCACGATTTCTCTAAAACTACTGGAACGGATTGGAATTAAATTTGGTATGTAGCTTCCTCTAGGGCCGTAGGTGCTGATAAGAAAGGGTTTCGAAATATTTTAAATCTTAGGAGGGTTCGGATGGGGTCAAAGTTACTAAATCACGATTTCTCCAAAACCATTGAACGGATTGGAATGAAATTTGGTTTGTAGCTTCCTCTAGGACCCTAGGTGCTCACTAAGAAGTGTTTTGAAAAAATTCGAAATTTTAGGGGAGGTTTGGAGGGTCAAAGTTACTAAAAAAAACCACCGAACGGATTGGAATGAAATTTTTTATGTAGCTTCTTATAGGGCCATAGGTGCTCGCTAAGAAAGGGTTTCAAATAAATTGAAATTTTAGTTGAGGTTTGGGGGGTCAAAGTTACTAAAAATCCCCGTAAGAAATACGTAGTGTAATATATTTATTGATATAATATATTTGTTGTTAATTTACATTTAACTTTGATTTGTCTGCCCGAGCAAAGCCGGATCGGGCCAGCTAGTTGTTAATGAAACTAAAATAGAAAATTAATTTGACCTTATGTAATAAATATTACAGTTCTAAACACTCTGGTTATCTAAAAAATAGAAATATTTATGATAATAATTAAGAATGTATAATCACATTTCGTAATTGAAGCTTATAGACTTATTGCATATGAAAATGTAATAACAATAATACATAAATAGTATTTTTAAATCTGAAATGTAATTATTCAAACACGATTCCAACACTATTCCAACACTATTTTCCAGTGTTTATTGCCTATTATTGGAAAGTGCGGTTTACTGCACTATTGTCGGTTTATTCGTGGCCAATTGTGGTTATCGATTAAACCAAAACCCGTGTTGTCATGGTTGGCAAATCACACAACGTGACGTATTGAGGGGTTTTAAAGCCTTCCATAGTATAAAAAGTATCACAAGTACGATTGTATATTTGATTTACAATTAGAAACAATGATGGATGAACATATGATGGATACGGAAAATATATAAACTATTTTGCTGATTATAACAGATATTGTGAACGCCATTGTTTAATTATAGGAGATACAACACCGTCCATTGATTTACATTCCATAATTCAACGTTTTACAAATTTGTAAAATGGGTTACCAAAATGGCTGTCATATAAAGACATTTTTTGACAGTAATATTATTTGCTCTGTTTGTGATTACTCTTTGAACATTTTAAAGCACTAATAGATTTAATATCATAATTGTTTACGCAATAGATGCTTTACAACAATAGTAATGATAGAATGATAGTGTATCATATTATTTAGTGTACAAATGGAATAAAGTACGGTACATTGAACGTCTTACCTATCAAATTTTGATGGCGGATAAAATTAAACATTATCAAACAATCAAATCATATGGTATTAATTAAATGTACATCCATTTTATCAATAACGAACAAAAATAATAATAATAATAATATAATTATTAAATTAATCATACTTAAATGATATGATTCAATTTAAATAGATGCAATTAGCTTCAGAATGGTTTGAGATATGGACGTGCAGTTTTTACCATCGATTTTGTCTTGAAAATCTGCATTGAAATGATGTATCACATGACCACTTTCCTTTAAAAAAAAGTATCATTCAAAATGGCGGATCAAAATTTTGACATTTTAATAAAATAGTGTTTTTTACATAGAGTAGGTTCCTCAATCACATCTACCTTCAAATTTTCCTTATATACGAAATATTAAACCGTTCTCAGACTTTTACCCATCCTGTATAATAATATCTTGAACAGTAATTTAAATTGCAACCAATTAATCTGTAATGATATCATTCTTCATTACTTATACCAAATGAGAAAATTAAAATTTAATACGTTTATACATTATAAATAATTCGACCACGCAGCTGAACCGCTGACGTGAGTTGAGCAAATTTCCAAAATTAAGTTTATAGGCCTATGTTTTAGGGTTTCAACCAAACATTTGGGATATAGGTCTATTCACGACGGTGCTGAATAGCTGCAAAATGGTTCGCACGCCATTCCGCATATTTGGAGTATCTTCAATACACATAGCTTTTCGTGCTTCACACGCCATTCCGAATATTGGGAGTATCTTCAATACACAATGCATTGCGTGCTTCACACGCCAACCCCACGGTAGAATCCACCACATGGCTTTGAACTGGGTCCTTCTATGGTATTTTACGTTTTGATCGATTTTGGGGGAACCAAGCAAGCTGTAAGGTCGTGTAAAAAAACAAAATGTGCAGAATAACATCCTACATTTATATTTGTAGATATATATTGCAACGACGCACGAGTTGCACGACGCTGGGGGAGGAAGTTTGTTTTCCTTTTGTCCCCACGTTGCGACGTCAACCCTGCAACGACAGACCTTTTTATGACGTTCGGGAGCCACCTCTGCAATGTAGCCCCGACGCTATTGTCTGTCTGTAGGATTTCCCTACTTTGTTACAGAATAAAGAGATTATATCACCTACTGGAAGTTTAAGGCAAATTAATTTTAATAGCCTAGGTGATATAACTCTGGTTAAGATAACTATGCCTATAGCCACCTTAAATAAAAATATTTTATTAAATTCCTTCCAGTTATTCAAGTTACTATTAACTTTAAATTTGCTCAGCTCAGTAATTAATATTATATTTATTTGACAATCTCCGAGGAGTGAGAACAGTGGAACTTTACCTAGAATAATTAAATTATTTGTGCTTTGTGAAATTTCGTTGGAAATGCCAACTTTGCGTTTCCGCCCTTCAATATTGATCATACACTGAAAACAACTTATCATATAGGATACTTAGATAATAGGAATCTCTTGAACAAGGTAAATTAATTATATTAATTGAAACTAAAAGAAAATTTATTCAATAAAAAACTCAAAATACTCTGTGGTTCTTTCCACTACAAAAACATAAATTTTAAACTAAATTTACTATTTACATAAATTTTAACTCTTTTAGGTAGAACCATTTATTATTCCTTTATACTTAATTATTCCTTCTTTTTTAATATTTATTATTTAATTATTTAATTATGAAAATGACTTTATATATTTAATTTACAAGATTAATAATTTTATATTTTGAAAAACCTAAATTTTTTATCTCAACCCAGTATCAATAATTATTTAAAATTTAACTCAGGCAATATTTTAATAAGGGATATCGTAACTTTTCTGACAGACCTTTTATTACTGCGACCCTGGACTCTGAACACCTTTCCCAAGAATGTTGATTGAAATACAGCTTCCCTGAAGTCCGGTTATCGTTGGTGCGGTTGAACGTCTCTCGTGGTCTCAGCTTTTGCCTGGTTTGACTTTCCCTGATGTCTTCTAACGTGTTCCCTGATTTGGTTTAACGCCTTCCCTGATTTGGTTTCCGCTTCTTATTCCAGTAGTCCTTCAAAGTCCATGTGTGGTTCCAGTTATTGTCATTACATCAGTCCTGTGATTCCTGTAGACTACGTCATTTATAGATTTTTTGACGCGCCCGCTATATAATTAACTATAGCGTAATTCACTCAAACTGTTCAATCGTTTTTTCACTGTCTGTAATACTAACTGATCTTACACTGTCTTTGTTCATTTAACTCGTATTTACGTTTGATAAAATTTTAATGAAAACTGTTACTTGAAATATTATATCGCATAATATTATAATTAATTAAAATGTTCACTGTTTGATTGACACATATCTTACTGCTGTCTTTATAAAACACTGCTTCTAAGTACGTTACTATAACATCGCAGATCCGTCTAACAACGTCGATCTAATAATTTAATGACTCACTCATTATGAATAATGCAAAGATGCTCTAATAATGCAATGATGAACTCACGTCGATCTAAAGAAAAATCTCAAAGAGAGAGATAGAGCGATAGGTATATCTGAGATAGGGTGATAGATCGTTAGATAGATGCGCGGCTCCCGCTGTACTCCACTTATATAGCCTCCTTTGCCGCCTTCCGAGTACCAACTGCCTTTCTTATTTTTCTATTCCTTGTTCGATATCTTGCCATGCAACTTGCATTGATTTCTTTAAGTTTTAGGTTGGTACTACCCCCACTAACTTCTTCGTTAGGCCTTGCCATCAGCTAATCTAGATCTCCCCTCCTAACATTTTCTCCTATTGTCTTACGTATTTTCCTCGTAGTTTTCCTTTAACTGCTTCTATGAACTTGCGGTTTTCGTAATCGTATTCCTGATACATTTTCCTTTCTTCTCAAACTTGAGTGATGGTCGTACTACGTTTGGTTCGCTTATGGCGCTGCCTCGCGTATTCCGCGGTTTTTCCTCACGAAAACTTTTCTGGTTTTGAAGGAAAATCTTTTTTCTTTTTTCTTCTATGTTGGTTATTATTTTATGATATGCTAGCCAAAATTTCCATTCTGTCCGAAGATTTTTCTTCTGTTTTTGGGACTTGCAAAATTTGCCAAATTTAACATTTACTTTTGAATTTGAATTTTAACTTTAAAATTGATACTTTCGATTGAGATTTACAATTTTATACCCTTACTACTTTCTTAACACTAGGTTATTATTTTTACCACCTTTTTCATTCTATTCTTAGCAAAATATAGGTATGAACTTTCTCACCTATTATTTTAATTAATTAACAATTTATAAACTTTTTATCTTATAAAACTTTTACTTCTTTACAACTTGTTTACTTTTTCATTTTCCCTTTTTCATTTTTTATGGTGCTTTTTCACCTTCAAACTTTAACAATTATCTCTAACTTTTAAAATACCAAAAATTCCTTAATTTGTTATTTAACATTTTTTATACAATTTTTCTTACGCTTTTCAAAAATATCTTTTTCATTTAATTTTGATGAAATTTGAGAATTTCCTATAACTTTAACTCTTTATAACTTTAACATTTTTTATTTTACAAAATTGTGACTTCCATGAACAATGTTTCCACCTCCCGTGTTTCACATTTACCCATAAAATTCATCAATTTTATACTTTTTTTTAACACCTTATTCCTGTATAAAAATAACTAATTTTTCTAAGTCTTTCAGGCAACTCGAAACAAGTTCCTGGACAAAAGTCCATCTCTGTTGACACAGTACAGTTGGCCGGGACTTGTCGTATTCTAATCTAGTTAAGTATAGGGTGTACCTCAACTCCTGCTATGAAATCTTGATTTTTGCAGTTTTACAACAAAACTCAATTTTTCACGCATTGCATAAGGTTTATCCGTTGCAATATATATATTATATAATTTTTAATGACACCCCAAAACGTGTTCTGGGGACCATGATCGGTGCTCATTTGCTACTCCCGACCTTGGGTCTTACCGCTCATAAGGGCCACTGCAATAGCTCATTTTTCCTACGGAAATTCGCTAATAATAATTTATGGGTTAGTAGCATACTTCTTCCATAAATACCAAGGAAACTTTTACAAACTCTACGAGTTAAACACGAAAAGCCTATCTTTTCGGAAAAGGTTAATTATTAGAAAATACAAAAACTCGTGCCACAATTGTTGTTTTCAGTCATAGATCTTGTGATGTGTGTTTTCATTAAAACCAAAGTCTACCTTAATTTCTGTATTGCCTGTTGCTATAGGATAAGAGCTAAAGCAGAAGTAAGGCCTGTGGGTAGGCTAATTATAGAGCAAAGATATTGCTTTTATCTTTCACTTACTTTTAAATAGCCTTTGAAGATAACCTGTTTTAACGTGCTCTCAGATGTACACAAATAGGGTGCCACGTGTTTATTAGAAGGGAGAAAACATCCTTTAGAACATATTTTGTTTAAAGAGCATTGCTGAGACTAAATTCATAACGGATCACCAATAAAACCACACGCACGAATACAAAAACAATAATTAATAACATAAGCTGATTTTACTAAACTAGCGATATGATTTTTCAGTATGTATAACACTACTGTTTCTCATTTTTGGTTCCTTTATTAATTGTAATACTATGTTTATTTTATACATACCAATGTACTTAATGCATATGAAGGGCTGAGAAGCCAAGGGGTATAAGTGTAGTGAAGTTAGTTTTGAGAAAACTCAGTTTAAATTTAAACTGTTATAATCAAATCCAGGTAAGACCATGATCACTAAAATTTGTATATTTTTAATTGCTAGGTTCTAGACTAATATAACAAAGATTAATTTGATTTTCATCCTCTTATTCTTTGTTATCAGTCAATATTTGATAAAAGTTGTCACTTGTACTACCCCTAGGCTCACGCACATGTGAGCTTGACACTGAACACTATGAGAAGCGGTCGACGCACAGTGCATTGCACGCCAACCCCCATATTGGGAGTATTTTCAATACGCAATGCATTGCGTGCTTCGCACGCCACTTTTAAGCCTATGTGCTATGGACGCACATGTGCGTCCTCTTTAAAATAGTAGTGATTATTACGTAGAAAAGTTCAAAAATACAAAATAAAGTATTTTCTACTAATTTAGGCTATACATATAAAAAATAAAAGGTCAGCTTCTTGCGTAGGAAATACGAAATTTGCTTAGAAGTGAACGTGTTAACAGGAATTACAAGTTATGTAATAAAACATAGGTTACAAGTAAATTACCAATGTAAAGTGACTTGCATTACATGTATCTCTTGACTTCTAAGCTAAACAGTTCTTCTACGAAGTATTTTTTTTTTTTTTTCGCCTCTAGATCTCAGCACATGATAGACTTACAGTTATATTCCTTGGCCACAAACATTTTAAAGTGTCGAAGAGCCAGTTTCTGCACTTAAGGCTCTTCTTTACCTTGAAGAAAACTCCCGAGTGTACAGTATGATTTCAATGCAAAAGGCCTGACTCAAGCCACAAAATCGTTGAAACATGCATTCGTAATACCGTGTTTTGGATTCTATTTATAAATTAATAATCTGGGAAATTACTTTAAGTTATAAAGAACTCTTTATATTTTTTACGTGTTAGCTTAAAATATGGAAATTATTGCTTAAAACTCCCTAAAAATGCGTTAAAAATAATCGATTTTTACTGATTTAAAGTGTTAATTAAAAGGAGTTGCCGTCGATTTCTTTCAATTATGAGATATAAGACAAAAGCACAAAGCCTTTAAGAACTATTTAAGATGTTTCACAACTTTTTAGGTTGAAAAACGGCGTCCGAAACACGGTAGTACGAAGTACATATTTTTGCTGTTTTACGCAAGGTATAGAAGACCCTTAACTCCATTATTTAAAAAATGTCACTTGTACCCCTTGGCTTCTCATCCCTTCATTTAAATGTGGCGCGGCCCTCTTCTAGTTCACTCCTGCGGTGTCCTAAAGGTGGTGCGTCTCCCATTTAAAGTGTGCCGTCTGTCCTCTTGCGGACTTACTGGCGTTGTCAGGAAAAAATATGGAGGTAAACTTGCTGTTTACTTTAAAACGTTTATTCAAAAGCAAACTCATTCTCTCTGCTGGTTCCGTACTTAACTAATCTAAACACATGAGGCGAAGGCAAGATCTCTCCTCCCTGTTTATTTGAGTCCATCCGCGGACGCGTTCACTCCCCCAACTATTGAATCTCGTTCTGCTTTCAACCAGCGTTCCCCCTGGCTTAACTATGACCTGGGCTCTCAGCAAACTACCTCTTAGAAAATACACTACAGTCAGGAGCACGAAATAAGGCGGGTGAGAATTTTTGCGCTGTTGCCAGACATGGGACTGGCAAAGCGAGGAGCGGTCGAGAATCGCTTGTTCTGCGCCACGATCTGGCAACACTGAGCGCTCAAATTCTCACCCGCCTTATTTCGTGCTCCCGACTGTAGGTCCACTGTTAGTGGGCCCTTGATTACTAACTCATTATTAATTAATATAGTTAACACTGCGAGGTGAAGGGGACCTGTCCCATAAACGATATTATAGGCCTTCTATACACTTACGAATTAATTTACCTTTTATTTTCTAACAACAAACCGGCGCAGCATTATCGAACATTCTGGTAACATTCTTCTCATAAGAAAGCCTTTATAGCCCAATGAAGGAAAAAAATAGGCCTTTGTTGGAAGTAATTAGTGAAAAGCTGAAATTTTGTCAAATGATACAATGATATAAGAGGAGTATTTACACAAAAGTCCCAGCCCCTACCCTTCTTGCTTCCCCCCCTACCCCCAGTTAAAATCACTTTTGAAAAATTTCTTTATTTTGTCAATATCTAAGGGATAAACAGCGATAGAGTCATATTTATTTCGTATTATAATCCTTATAATATTATCTATCAAAAATGTGCATCGCGTTTAAGCTATAAAATAATTATTATTTACCGTATATTTTTAAATTTAATGTTAAAATTTTTAATATTTTATTACAATAATTACATGTTTAGCTATGTTTTATTAATATGAGACAAGTTATAACAAAGTTGCACAAATAAAATTTTAGGGTATTTTTCAATCTTTCAAATTATATAAGTTGTATAAATGTTAAGTGCAGACAGTTGACATAATCGGCCTAACAAAGGAAGACGGCGTGGGGCGCAAGAGTATTCGCAGGGGACTTTACAACACTTTAAGTCGGCCGGTTAGCATGGGACAGACACACAATTGTTTGTATTATGATAAATAACGATACAGTGTCGAGTTTTTTTCTCAAATAATGATTATTTATTATATTAATTATTAAATATGAACTTCTCTAGTACATTTTTGTGGCTTTATTGTTGTAAACCATATTAGTAATGTTAATTCAACTAATAAAGTTTATAATGCTAGCAAAGCTCAAAGTTGGCCAAATGTAATCAAATTTGGTATACAAATTATCAGGAAAGTATCATGAAATGAAATATGATATCCTTTTTTAATTTTCACTTAAGACATACAGAATTGCAATTTTATACTAGAGTATGCTACTGGTTTACTCAGGCGTCATTAATAAGGGTCAGTTTTATGGCGGGCAAGACCTAATTACTCACCCTCGTTGCCTCAACTTAACTTGAGACGGGCTTTAGGGCCCTAGGTGCTCGCTAAGAAAGGTTTTCATTATTTTAGGGGGGCTGGGGTCGAAGTTACTAAACATCCCAATAAGAAATACATAGTGTAATATGTTTATTGATATACTTTTTAGTTTTTTGTTAATATACATTTAACTTTGATTTGGCTATCCGTGCAAAGCCCGATCGGGTCAGCTAGTAATTTATATAAATACAAATTTTAACAAATAGGCTTACAGTTTTATAATCCTTTTAATTGTACACTTTTACCGAGTTAAAAATCCCCGTCAGCATGGTTAGGTAGGCCTAGATAAAGTCATTTGTTTTTAAATAGTATTTTTTTAAATTACGTATTTCTCATGTGTTCCTAATACGTAAAAATTCTGCCTGCGATTTTTCACGGGGGTTTACTAAGTGTGTAGATTAAAAAAACATGTATATCACAGTGTTTTTCGTGTAAGCATTATAACAATTAGAACCTTATGCCGACCTCTATTTTGTTATCTAAACTGTGGGCACTATTCAATATTAATTAAATTTGAGTTAGCAGCTTAGAACACTAATTGAACATCGAGATGCAAACAGTTATTTTCAATCGATTTATTTAATCAATTCCTACTCACATGCAATTTACGTGTAGTATTCGATAGGACTAATACATTTCCCTACGATGAGAGGTGTGAAGGGAGTGTTTGTTTTCCATGCTTACTATTTTATTATGGAGTATTGCTTAGTATTTATTTGTTATTTTAATAAGTGAATCGTTTATTAAATTATTTCATTTGTATATAAACTTGAATAATAGAATATTCTACCATTTCCCCCCAAAATGAACCCAACCTTCATAAAATCTTTGTACTTAACCATCAATACTGTTATTCCCCGAACACTTAGGACCATAAAACCTGCTCCTTTTAATGCGGAAGCCTAAATCCCGACTCAAAAAGCAAAAGAAATCGTGTTAAACCTTCAGTAAGCGTTTGTTTTAAAAGATTATAAATAATAAGTTAGCCTACCTCTGAAGATGTTCCTTCGTTAAAACAATAAAACCGTGCTCCCTCGCCCTCCCCTTCCACCGTTAGCCTTACTGAAATAGAAACTTAACTCTTTCTCCACGTAAACAACACTTCTACCATGTTCCTCAAAGCATCCTTTTAGGCAGAAATTATGTCTTAATTTTCTTCGGTAATATCATTATTATAAATATTTGTTGTACTATCGTACTAAACTCAATACAATTAATTGTTATGTTCTAATCTCTCTATTTTATTAAAAAAATACTGTCATTCACGAAAAACCAATGGTCCTACTGCGCATGACTCAGGATCCACCTATCCTTTTAACCCTACCTCGATCTATGTGCGAATATGACAGTTTACAATACTCTGCATTTAGGCGAGTGGACATAGGGAGCAAGAGGCGAATCCGCGATTCACCTCGTGCGGTGGTGAGAAAAGCTACCAGTGACGAGCGGTCTAGTGTTGGTATAAATATATACACTACTAGAGGGCTCCTCCTCCTGCTCGCTTTGCTCGCCAATCCTCGCGGTGACTCGCGGCCAAGCAAATGCAAACAGGTTATCCTATACTCTAATACGAGCAATGCCTGTTTGTACGCACGAGCAATCTCGAGGACCAGCGGAAGGATTTTGCTGAATGTTTATGATTAGATGCTTATGGTACTAAAAAATCGATTGGTGAAAACCACTACCTCAGGAAAACTCGTATTTTTCTAAACAACTCATTTAAAAATTGAAAATTTTTAACATTGGGCTTATGGAGTTTAAAATCATTACATATGTTTATTGACTATAATAATAACAGTAATCAGCTGCTTCCTATAATAGTTCCATTATCAGCTGATTTCAACACCAAACGTAATTAAAACATTACTTTTGTGCTGTTATTAACCGTTCTAAAACCCTTTTCACCAGTTTCTGCATTCTTTATATTTCTAAAAGTAATATAAATTATATTATTAAAGAAAAAAAATATAGGTGGCCCGAATGTCTAAAAACGTCACAGTTCTCCCCCCGCGAACAACGGAGTTGGGGTAGAAACAAAAAAAAATTCCACGTCATAAGGACTATGGAAAAAAAATTTATATGGGGACTTTTCAAAAAGAGAAAAAACATTTGTGTTATCATCGCGAATAAACGAATTTAATTATTTAGAGACTCTACAACAAAATCTAAAAAAAAATTCCCAACAAAAGTGTTAAAAAAAATTATAATTCAAAAATGCAAAGTGTACAAAAAAAATTTTCATGAATGGGACGTGCGGCGATATAACTGACTCACATGCTAGGCTAGGATAAAAAAGACTGCAAAAGGTCGTCATGCGGGGATTGGACCACATGGTCCACATGCGCCTATAAAATTAATGAAGGGACAGATCCACACCGGAACCCGAGGGTGTGCTCTTTCAAAAACGAGGGTACTCCTTACTAGTATGGACGAAGAATGCTACTGCGAGCCGTAACCAAACTAGAAAGAGTTTTAGGAGAATAGGACTCCCACCTTTCCATCACCTAACATGTTTGGCTAGAGTCGGTTATATTGCTTAAATGACCATTCAGAAGTAATGACTTTGAAGCAAGCACCCATATACTTGTTTTCAAAATCAGACTCTACTTGAAGTTAATAAATTTAAAAGGTGAATAATTTAAATTTTGAAAAGGTTGCTGAAGGCAAAAGTAAAAAGTTTATAAAAAAAAGGTATATATATATTTCAATTTACGTATTCGATGCAAAATGCCTAGGTGTTTTTTTGTATGAATTTAACTTCACGAAGATAACAGCCCCAAAAAAAAATTATGTTTTCACTGTGGATAGTCTCTGGCTACCAAAATGTCAAGCGGCAACATCTCAAACGCCTCATCAACTAAATGATAATGTAAAGCGCCTCGGTTCATCCCCAGGCACAGAAGGTGATCAGTCCCCTGAACCCGAAAGACAGACCTAAGCACTCATTAAACAAAACCACTTTCGGCTTTACAAGAAGAGAAGAGATGCCAGCTTAACAAAACACATGTAAGTTCAACCAGACACTAACCACAGGAAACTATATTACAAAAATAATTAAAAATAAAATTTAAGTTATTTAGCCAAAAAAAAAAAAATCAAAGCTTAAGACTGTGGCTCGCCTCTGGTTCCCAAAAAGAAAATGCACGGCTATACAAATTATCGAAAAACTACAACACCTCATTGCCCCCAACAAAAGCAATGGCAAACATCTCCAAAGCAAAACCACCATGGTTTATAAAAGTAAAAGCATACAAAAAAAAAGCCGTGCATAAATTTATTTAACTCAAAGCAAACCAGAAGCTAACCACAAGGACAAAAATAATTAAAAATAAAAATATGAATTACTTTAACAAAAAAAAAGTAGCGAAAAGCGCTTGCAAAAGAAAAAATAAGTGTGCGCGCGCAGTCTGTCAGTCTGTGAAACATAAAGTGTAAAAAAAAAATCATTTAAATATATTCATGTCTGCAAACATGAGTGCACATGGTTTCCGGTTATTCAAAAGCCTAACCACAAGATACGACTATACGAAGAGAAAAAAATAATACCCCTAAACATCATTATCACTTGATAATGGAAAAACTTGACTTAACAAAACCACTAAGGTTATACTCAAAAAAAATAAGTCGTACCAAAATATACTCAAAACAAATTAACCAGAAACCATGTACAAAACTCAATTAAAAATAATTAAAAATAAAAAGCATGTTTATCAATTAAAGTGTGTATATATAAAAAAAAACATGTTGCTTGTGTTGAAAAAAGTGTAAAGTGTGTTGTGATTGCGAACGCCAAGTTAAGTTAGAAAGGAAAGTTTTTTTTTATAATTTTTTTATTGTTTTTTTTGTATTTTATATATTTATTAGGTAGTTTTTTTTGGTTTTCCTTGCTAACTAAACTTAACGTCGCGTAGGCCTATATAAAAAAATTCAAAAAAAATTTCATCAAAATTATAAGTCTGTTTTTTTTTAAAATATGTCGGTGATGTCGAAGGACAGACAGACAAGTCGCCGCGCATGACTCTACGCTGCGCTACAAGAGAAAAATAAGATAAGGGTGTTAAAGAGTGTGACCAAAAGCAAAATTAAATTTAGGCCTATCCGACAACCGGACAGCTGAACAAATTTTAAATGGAAAGTAACCACGCGAACTGTTACCAGAAAACATATACCAATCTTACAAAAAGAATAATTAAGGGAACGGAAACGATACTGGGCCACATAGATTGGTACTGTTCAAGACTTACCTTAGAATCTAAATATCACCAAAGTAGGAATATTTCAGCTTATCTCTTACAATGCACAGGATACCTAAGGTTACCTCAATAAACCATAGAATTATGTATAATTTTAGGTTTATTAACCAAGTTAAATAAAAGTTTATACGCCCTTAATACAAAAAGATAATTAACATGCCCTTAATACAAAAAAAGATTGAGATTTAAAAAAAAAGAAAACATATATATTTTATTAAATTTAATTTAAAAACCCTTCCCAAAAAAATAAAATTCAAAAACCCTCCCTTTTAATAATAATTACAGAAATTATACAAAAAGATTTACAAGTTACAAAGTTTTAACATGAAATACCATGGATTTGTTTTAAGAAAAAAATATATATATGTCGTTGGCCAACTCTAAAAGGTAATTATAAATAATTGAATAAATAGACAAATTAATTATGAGACGTCTCTCTATATATATAAAAAAAGATGTAAAATTTCTAATGTGCAGCCCTTAGGGCTGAAGTCCGAAATGTGCTAGCTTGCTCCTCCCAATTTATTTAATACTAACATATCCTAAATAGTACACATATGCAAAAATTATTTTCAAAATACAGCCTATTTAACACTTAACATAAAGAAAAGAACAAATGCAGATAGTTCTCATTTTTTAAATTAACTTCTGTCTCTAATTAAAACTCAGTAGAAATATTCTGATTATATATATTCGATTTTCAGTTGCAAGGTAGGCCTTTTCTAATTGTAGTGGTTGCAGGTTATCTCATTGCATTAAACATCCCCTGCAGTTGGACCAGTTTAACTGTATAACACAGATAACAATTTCCTTTTTAGAAAACTTGCAGTTATTTAAATAAGCATAAAATGATAGTTCTTTGAGTTGGCTGTTTTATTGAATTTTGTAGCACAAATAGCACAAATTTAATCACACTTTTTGTTTTATATTGTCAATTTTTGTCTTTTGGGGACTTAAAACACTTGCCTGGTTACCCTATATTTACAATTATATCAAAATATACTGGGTTGACTAACCTAACATATACTACTAACTTTGATCATCATTATTTCTCGCGTATTATTTTACTTTAACAATTTTATTTTATTTTTACCTTCATTAGCCTACGAATATTCCTTTTATCTCTCCATTGCTTTCTTACTTACTTCTTTGGCTGGTCAGACCAAACTTTATTTACCCTTTTACTTTTTTAATTTCTCTTACTACTATTTCTTCAGTACATCCGCTTACTTTCCAACTTTCTTCACCTTTACTTGGTTTTTTAGAAAATTTTAATAACTTATTGCCTACTCTTTTTCCAGCTCATCTGCAAAATTGTTGCCTCCTAACATACAACACTCCTCTACCTTCATTTTTCACGTTTGCTTCTTGCAAACAACGCGTAAGCCCCTAAACTCGCTTACTCCGAATAGCAACCACCTTTCTTTTGTCTTAAGATGTCATTAGACGTTTTAACTGTTGCTTCTTTACTAACAACAATCATTCATAAATTTGTTTCAGTGCCCATTCCTTTCAGGTCACCCTGTACCTTACTCTACATCTGTCATTTACAAAATACCCTTACATTGTTTATTTTCGTCACAGCTGATAACCGACCTTGGTTGCATTACCTCCATTCATTGCCGTAGGCCTAAGTACAACGACCCTTCGACTCAATCAGCTGTGTTTAGTTTCAGCCAACTTTGCTTCCCCATTCCATTTCCGTCCTTTCACTGCTACACTTTATCCATGAACTTTGTATTAGGCCTATGCCTTTCTCATAGCCTCGTTTATCGTTCTAATAAATTCAATGCACTACTGTACTCTGTATATCTACAAGTTAAACTATTCCTAAACTACTATTTACATCTGACAATGATTTCTATCTACAACTCTTTCTATTATTGTATATACGGCCTTAGGTCGCGTACATCATATTTCCCTTTTATTCTTCCTGTCCGTATGTCTGCAATTACATATGTTTTTCTTCCCCTCCTTTCAACAATTCTATATGGACCTACATATAACCTATTTTGCTCCTTCGCAGATATCGCACCGTTTCATGACTTCTAAAATCTTTGCTAACATGTTTTTTATATACCATTTTCTTTTTTTCATATTGAAAATTTTGTTTCGGCCTATATGCCCATATGTCTCATGTATACCCTGCACAAATCTTTCTATTACTTCCTCTGGTACTATTATTCTTGTTTTATTGTTTATTGTGGAACATAACACATTGTCTCTTATTATAAAATTTGGATAATTTTCTATATTATTTATTTTCTCACGGCATTCTAAATTTCTAATTTGGTAGTCTCTAAAATTTACAAATAACTCTCTTAAATTTGGCTTTATCCTTATTTCTTGTATTTTTAATTTGCATTTATCTTCCACTCCCGTACAGTTCCCATACATCCTACTTGCCACATCGCATGGTACATTTTCCTTTCCTGTACAGTGTTGCACATTTGGGTTATACTCTTGTATACCGAGTATCCATCTTCTCATTCTGCTGTTCTGGAACTTACATGATGTTAGGAATTTCAGTGCCATATTATCGGTAATTATATTTAGCGGAGCTCCTATTACTAACGGACGAAACTTCTGCAAGCCATACACAATCGCCAACAACTCCAACTCGCAGATTGTATAATGTTTCTCGTACGGTTTTAAAGTTCGGCTTACAAAACCTATTATTTGTTTTGCACCATTCCTGTCTAGCTGATATAACTGACAAGCTATAGCACCTGTGCTTGCGTCTGTCTGCAGATAGGTCTCCCTTCCTTCTTCCGGATGTGCTATAACCACCGCTTCTATAAACAACCTCTTAACATCTTGAAACGCTTTTTTCATTTCGTCGTCCCATATCCATTTTTGTCCCTTTCTTAACAACTTATACAGTGGTCTTGTTGCTCCTGCATATTTTTCTGTGAATCTCGAATAATAATTAACAAACCCCAGAAACGATTGTAGCTGTTTTACTGTACGTGGTTCTGGAAAATCTCTTATGGTTGTTAATTTTTCCGGATCAGTGCTAACTCCTTCTGGTGTGAATATAAAACCCAAAAACTTTACTACTTCCTGACAGAAAACTGTCTTCTTAGGATTTATGGTTAAACCTCCTTCCTTGAATTTCTGAAATATTTGTTCTAGATGCTGTATATGTTCTTCGAACGTCTCAGACAAACATAGCAAATCGTCGACATAATTTAACGTAAACTCTTCTATTTCCTTACCTAACGTAATATCTACAGTTCGTATCAAGGCAGATAAAGAGTTTTGAAGGCCGTACGGTACCACTTTAAAATTATAAACTTTGTTATCAAACAAAAATCCTGTGTATTTCCTTGATTCTGGTTTGAGCGGTATTTGCCAGAAACTCGAAGTTAAATCAATTTTACTTATGTATTTTTTCCGCCGTCCCTTCCTTAAGATATCATCTATAGGCGGTGCACTTTCAAAATCTGGAGTTATAATTTTGTTTAGTTTCCTGGCATCCATACACAATCGTATCGATCCGTCCGGCTTCACAACAGTCACCATTGGGTTTATATAAGGTGTCCTAGATCGCTCTATAATATTGTTTTCCAGCATCTGGTCCAGTTCCTCCCTAACTTTTTTTCTATAATTCATTGGGATGGGGTAGTTTCTATTTACAAAAGTTTCAGTTTTTTCCAACTTTAATTCATGTTCATATAATTTTGATAAGCCAGGCCGTTCTGAAAATATCGACTTATATTTCTCAATTAACTCCTGTAAAATCCCCTCTTCCCTTGTATCCAGTATCGTAGCATGACCTTGCGAATCGCCTAGCTTAATTTGTTTACATCCTATCAGCTGTGTTTGCGTAGTCGCTCGACCTCGGCCTTGGTACGGTCTCGTATTACTTTCCCTTTCCATTCTTGCTAGACACTCTGTCTCCGAGATTAGGCCTACACTTGCTTTTATCTTCGTATGCTTTCTAACAAACGCACCTTCTTTACCGTTAGTATTTCTTATAGAATCCGAATTGCTTTTAAAACGAGTCTTAGTTGACTTGTTCCTTCGGCCTAAATCGCTATGGTTTTTACGCATCTCATTATAATCAGTGTTTGAATGATTTGCATAATTTTTATATATTCGTTTGATACTATTATTAACTGGATTATTTCGCGTGGTGTAACAGTGCTTTAGTGAAGTTTTTGTTTTGACTATGCTTTGACTACAACTTATTTTTGGATTACGGTTAACAACGTTATAATTATTCCCCCTTATATCAAATTTTATTTTATTTTTATTCTTACGCGCTTTTTCATCCCTGGTTTCCTTTGTGAACCTTCTGGCGATGAACTCCTTCCTTTTCTTTTCCCTTAATCTCCATTGAAGTGAATTTCTCTCATTCTTCAACCCTTCTACGCCTCCTAACGTTTTAACCCTACATCCTGTTGTTTTCCCGTCTTGCTGCGCCATTTTACTTCCTGCTTTTGTTTCTCCCGCTACTTGATTTAATCCGTTTAAGCTAATTAACCCCTTCGCGTTCTCTACACTTTTGGTTACGTTAATTGCTTGTTTATTATTGATAAGGTTCCCTTTATTTTCATTATTTAATTTAATTGATTTTTTAATCTGCTTATTTATTTGATTTTCACACCTTAACTTTAAACACTTCCCTTTAATTTGACTTATTGCCGTTTGTTTATTTATAAATGGTAACTCATATATTATTCCTTCGTATGACCACCTTATAAATCTTTTCTCCATATTTATTTTCGCCTGCATTTCATACAATGCATCACACCCTATAAGTATTCTGGATTTTAACCCTTTCACTATTAATAATTTTAAATCCATTTCTTTATTTTGAACTTTATATTTTAACATAATTTGGCGGTGTACTTTTTGAACTTTACCTTTAAGTGCTCCTATTATTTCTACGTTTGCTACTGGAAGTTCCATTATTGGTATTCCTTCCGCTTTCAGCTGCTCGTAATAATCCTGTTGCATAACTGTTATTTCAGATCCAGTGTCTATTTCCATAATAGCCTGTAAATGACCAATTTCCACTAATATCGCCGGGATTTCCTCTATTGGTTTATCTTTAATAATTTCCTCCCCTTCATTATCTAACAAATCCTCGCGAATATTATAGTGTATATTACTTAAGGGTTTCTGTACACATACTGCCGTTTCATTTTTAATTACCGTGTTTTCCGGTTTTTTAATTAACTCCCTCTTAATTATTTTTTCGCCCCTTCTATTTACTTTATTTATTTGATTTTTAGTTATATCATCAGCCCTAAAACTCCGAAGCCTATTTTTCAGAACCTCCTTTCCTAGTTTCCCTGTTTCGGCTTTGAATTAGGATTTTGATTTGATGGACCGGGTCTTGGGTTATTAGGGTGTATGGTATTTCTTGGGTTTTGCGAATAGGATTGCAGGTTAGGTCTCGGATAGGGTTGGGGGTTTTGCCTGTTATTATTATTATTATTCGGCGTTCCTGTAGGCCTATTTCCCCTACGCGCTTCCTCCATCATATCTATATTATTTAGAAATTGTATGGCTTCTCTAACCGTCTCGCTATGCTTTCCCATTGCCGCTAACCTAATCTGGTCATTAAAATGCTGGAATATAGTAAACACTAAATATCCCTCCGGAATCGGTGGATCTAAGTCTCTAGCCTTGTTTACTAACTTACAAAAATAATCTGCTCGCGTAAGATTACTATTATCATTATACCTCCCATATTCTATTTTATTTCTTATTAATTTTTGCTTCTGTAACGACCAATAATTTTTTAAAAAACATTCTTTAAACCCTGTGTACCCTATAATTTCTGTTTGCATAACTTGCCACCATTCTAATGCACAACCCCTTAATTGTCGCACTGCAAACTTTAACTTTTCTTGATCGCTAAAAAATGGATTAGTTTCCTCGATCAAATTTTCTACCTCCCTTATAAATTGCTGAGGGCGTTCGTGTGGATTTCCCCAAAATTCTATTTTTTTACACTCCCCCTCATATCTCGGCATTACCAGATTCCTAATCATACCTGGCTGTCCTCCTACTTCTAACACTTTTTGTTCTACCTTCGTTACCCTATTTGTAATTAATTTAAAATTTTCATCAGTTTTCTTTTTAATTGCCCCGGTAGATTCTTCTAACAATTGTATACTGCCTCCAATATCCTCAAGCCTTTCTTCTACCTGTTTGTGTTGACTTAAACACCTTTCTTTTTCTACATTTATTTCCTGCGATACTCCTTCCAATTTTCCTGAAATTAATGTATATAATTGTTTCTGCTCTTCCTCTCGCAGCCTCCTATCATTCGCTTTATCTTCTTCTATTTTAGCCTCTTTTAGCCGCCTTCTTTCTTCTTTTAATTGTTTTTCTTCAGCTTTCTCTTTTTTTTAGCATCTCCATAAATTCTTTAAGTTCTTTGTTCGCCATTTTGCTCTTAGAAATTTTTCCTTATTTGTCGGAAGTAAAATATTCGTAGCCTAACTACTTTTATTTTATTTTTCTTAACTTTTTTGAAAACCCCCTTTTTCTATTTACGTTTTTACCGCGACAAATTATTTCTAAGGTGCTTGGCCTACTCCCCCTCTTAAACTGCGGAATACCAAACCCGGGAAATATTTAATGTTGATCAAATTCACTAGTATGTTTACACAATCTAACTTAATTCTTATTATAACACATACATATAAGCACAAATAATTTATTCTGTCAGTTCTGGACTTTATTTAACCTTCCGTTAAATCAAGCCACACCGGTGGGCGCCAACTCTGCAACGACGCACGAGTTGCACGACGCTGGGGGAGGAAGTTTGTTTTCCTTTTGGCCCCACGTTGGGCGCCAACTCTGCAACGACGCACGAGTTGCACGACGCTGGGGGAGGAAGTTTGTTTT
>JAGFPH010014714.1:0-22892 GCA_018207615.1 Philaenus spumarius | reverse complement strand
AACAAAACTCAATTTTTCACGCATTGCATAAGGTTTATCCGTTGCAAACTCCCGCTCTTAAAGATGAGTTATTCTCACAGAAAGAATAAGGAATCAAAACTCTTTTTTCCTTACCCTCTTATCTTTTTTGGTTCTACCTGTACATAGTTTACTTACTCTAACATACCATAAATTCATTTTAATTACATTTATCTCGAAGTCTTCCTGAAATTTTACATATTTTTATATACACATCAATTTTCATATTTCACATACATTTCAATATTTCTAACTTACTTCATTTGGAAGTATCGATTTCCTGTAAACTTATATACATTTTATTACAATTACAATTTTTTATTACCCTTGGTTTCTCGCTTTGAGAGTTCGTCCACTGAAAACATACATTTTATAATAACATCTTCTCCCTTTTTGGAGTAATCGTCCACTGAAATACATTAATCACACTTTTTGTTTTATATTGTCAATTTTTGTCTTTTGGGGACTTAAAACACTTGCCTGGTTACCCTATATTTACAATTATATCAAAATATACTGGGTTGACTAACCTAACATATACTACTAACTTTGATCATCATTATTTTTCGCGTATTATTTTACTTTAACAATTTTATTTTATTTTTACCTTCATTAGCCTACGAATATTCCTTTTATCTCTCCATTGCTTTCTTACTTACTTCTTTGGCTGGTCAGACCAAACTTTATTTACCCTTTTACTTTTTCAATTTCTTTTACTACTATTTCTTCAGTACATCCGCTTACTTTCCAATTTTCTTCACCTTTACTTGGTTTTTTAGAAAATTTTAATAACTTATTGCCTACTCTTTTTTCAGCTCATCAGCAAAATTGTTGCCTCCTAACATACAACACTCCTCTACCTTCGTTTTTCACGTTTGCTTCTTGCAAACAACGCGTAAGCCCCTAAACTCGCTTACTCCGAATAGCAACCACCTTTCTTTTGTCTTAAGATGTCATTAGACGTTTTAACTGTTGCTTCTTTATTAACAACAATCGTTCATAAATTTGTTTCAGTGCCCATTCCTTTTAGGTCACCCTGTATCTCACTCTACATCTGTCATTTACCAAATACATTTACATTGTTTATTTTCGTCACAGCTGATAACCGACCTTGGTTGCATTACCTCCATTCATTGCCGTAGGCCTAAGTACAACGACCCTTCGACTCAATCAGCTGTGTTTAGTTTCAGCCAACTTGCTTCCCCATTCCATTTCCGTCCTTTCACTGCTACACTTTATCAATGAACTTTGTGTTAGGCCTATGCCTTTCTCATAGCCTCGTTTATCGTTCTAATAAATTCAATGCACTACTGTACTCTGTATATTTACAAATGAAACTATTCCTAAACTACTATTTACATCTGACAATGATTTCTATCTACAACTCTTTCTATTATTGTATATACGGCCTTAGGTCGCGTACATCATATTTCCCTTTTATTCTTCCTGTCCGTATGTCTGCAAGTACATATGTTTTTCTTCCCCTCCTTTCAACAATTCTATATGGACCTACATATAACAAGAATAACTTTTTTGTTTGTGCTCCAGCTTTGTTTGCTAATATGGTAGTGTTTTGGGTGACTAACACTAGATCTCCTATATTCATATTTACAAACCTCCTTCCATTGTTCAATTTCCTAGCTCGTGTATTTCCAGCTCGTATGATCCTCTCATGGCATCTTTGGTGTTTTTCACGCCTAGTTTCTGCTTCCCCGTCCTGGTCTTCTTGCGGAAAATACTCGTCCCATACATAGCTTGGTTGTTCACCCCATTGGATCTCTTTTGGCGTATATCCGGTGGTCTCATGCGGCGTAGAGTTTAACACGTCTTCTATTAGTTCCAGGTGTTGTTTCCACATCGCCTGGTGATTGTGACAATACGTCCTTAGCATCCGTATCACCTCTCTGTTTACTCTCTCCGCAAGATTCACCTGAGGGTGTCGTATAGGGGTTAATACGTGTTGTATGCCCTCTCCATTTATCCATTCTTCCCAGTGTCTAGAGGTAAATGCCTTGCCGTAGTCCGTCAGAATTCTTTCCGGCCGTCCTACTTCCGCAATGTATTGGCGCATTTTTTCTATTGTGTTAACCGTAGTCGGATTTCTTACTGCATACATTCTAACATATTTTGAAAATACATCCACCACCACTAGTAAATGTTGAACATTGCCTGGAGCTCTTGGAAATGGTCCTAAATAATCTATAGCCACCATTCTTCCTTTGTCGTTGGTTACTATTGGCCTGCTTTCTCCCCTTGGATACATATTCGTATATTTTGCTCTTTGGCAGATATCGCAGCGTTTTATGACTTCTAAAATCTTTGCTAGCATGTTTTTTATATACCATTTTCTTTTTATCATATTGAAAATTTTGTTTCGGCCTATATGCCCATATGTCTCATGTATACCCTGCACAAATCTTTCTATTACTTCCTCTGGTACTATTATTCTTGTTTTATTGTTTATTGTGGAACATAACACATTGTCTCTTATTATAAAATTTGGATAATTTTCTATATTATTTATTTTCTCACGGCATTCTAAATTTCTAATTTGGTAGTCTCTAAAATTTACAAATAACTCTCTTAAATTTGGCTTTATCCTTACTTCTTGTATTTTTAATTTGCATTTATCTTCCACTCCCGTACAGTTCCCATACATCCTACTTGCCACATCGCATGGTACATTTTCCTTTCCTGTACAGTGTTGCACATTTGGGTTATACTCTTGTATACCGAGTATCCATCTTCTCATTCTGCTGTTTTGGAACTTACATGATGTTAGGAATTTCAGTGCCATATTATCGGTAATTATATTTAGCGGAGCTCCTATTACTAACGGACGAAACTTCTGCAAGCCATACACAATCGCCAACAACTCCAACTCGCAGATTGTATAATGTTTCTCGTACGGTTTTAACGTTCGGCTTACAAAACCTATTATTTGTTTTGCACCATTCCTGTCTAGCTGATATAATTGACAAGCTATAGCACCTGTGCTTGCGTCTGTCTGCAGATAGGTCTCCCTTCCTTCTTCCGGATGTGCTATAACCACCGCTTCTATAAACAACCTCTTAACATCTTGAAACGCTTTTTTCATTTCGTCGTCCCATAT
The DNA here is from genome assembly GCA_018207615.1 of Philaenus spumarius. Taxonomy (NCBI): domain Eukaryota; kingdom Metazoa; phylum Arthropoda; class Insecta; order Hemiptera; family Aphrophoridae; genus Philaenus; species Philaenus spumarius. The sequence continues at coordinate 19,762 of JAGFPH010014714.1, read as the reverse complement.
CCATTTTTGTCCCTTTCTTAATAACTTATACAGTGGTCTTGTTGCTCCTGCATATTTTTCTGTGAATCTTGAATAATAATTAACAAACCCCAGAAACGATTGTAGCTGTTTTACTGTACGTGGTTCTGGAAAATCTCTTATGGTTGTTAATTTTTCCGGATCAGTGCTAACCCCTTCTGGTGTGAATATAAAACCCAAAAACTTTACTACTTCCTGACAGAAAACTGTCTTCTTAGGATTTATGGTTAAACCTCCTTCCTTGAATTTCTGAAATATTTGTTCTAGATGCTGTATATGTTCTTCGAACGTCTCAGACAAACATAGCAAATCGTCGACATAATTTAACGTAAACTCTTCTATTTCCTTACCTAACGTAATATCTACAGTTCTTATCAAGGCAGATAAAGAGTTCTGAAGGCCGTACGGTACCACTTTAAAATTATAAACTTTGTTATCAAACAAAAATCCTGTGTATTTTCTTGATTCTGGTTTGAGCGGTATTTGCCAGAAACTCGAAGTTAAATCAATTTTACTTATGTATTTTTTCCGCCGTCCTTTCCTTAAGATATCATCTATAGGCGGTGCACTTTCAAAATCTGGAGTTATAATTTTGTTTAGTTTCCTGGCATCCATACACAATCGTATCGATCCGTCCGGCTTCACAACAGTCACCATTGGGTTTATATAAGGTGTCCTAGATCGCTCTATAATATTGTTTTCCAGCATCTGGTCCAGTTCCTCCCTAACTTTTTTTCTATAATTCATTGGGATGGGGTAGTTTCTATTTACAAAAGTTTCAGTTTTTTCCAACTTTAATTCATGTTCATATAATTTTGATAAGCCAGGCCGTTCTGAAAATATCGACTTATATTTCTCAATTAACTCCTGTAAAATCCCCTCTTGCGTTGTATTAAGTATCGTAGCATGACCTTGCGAATCGCCTAGCTTGATCTGTTTACATCCTATCAGCTGTGTTTGCGTAGTCGCTCGGCCTCGGCCTTGGTACGGTCTCGTATTACTTTCCCTTTCCATTTTTGCTAGACACTCTGTCTCCGAGATTAGGCCTACACTTGCTTTTATCTTCGTATGCTTTCTAACAAACGCACCCTTTTTACCGTTAGTATTTCTTATAGAATCCGAATTGCTTTTAAAACGAGCTTTAGTTGACTTGTTCCTTCGGCCTAAATCGCTATGGTTTTTACGCATCTCATTACAATCAGTGTTTGAATGATTTGCATAATTTTTGAACCTTTGTTTGATACTATTATTAATTGGATTATTTCGCGTGGTGTAACAGTGCTTTAGTGAAGTTTTTGTTTGGACTATGCTTTGACTACAACTTATTTTTGGATTACGGTTAACAACGTTATAACTACTCCCCCTTATATCAAATTTTATTTTATTTTTATTCATACGCGCCTCTTCATCCCTGGTTTCCTTTGTGAACCCTTTGGCGATGAACTCCTTCCTTTTCTTTTCCCTAAATCCCCATTGAAGTGAATTTCTCTCATTCTTCAACCCTTCTACGCCTCCTAACGTTTTAACCCTACATCCTGTTGTTTTCCCGTCTTGCTGCGCCATTTTACTTCCCGCTTTTGTTTCTCCCGCTACTTGATTTAATCCGTTTAAGCTCATTAACCCCTTCGCGTTCTCTACACTTTTGTTTACGTTAATTGCTTGTTTATTATTTATAAGGTTCCCTTCACTTTTATCATTTAATTTAATTGATTTTTTAATCTGCTTATTTATTTGATTTTCACACCTTAACTTTAAACACTTCCCTTTAATTTGACTTATTGCCGTTTGTTTATTTATAAATGGTAACTCATATATTATTCCTTCGTATGACCACCTTATAAATCTTTTCTCCATATTTATTTTCGCCTGCATTTCATACAATGCATCACACCCTATAAGTATTCTGGATTTTAACCCTTTCACTATTAATAATTTTAAATCCATTTCTTTGTTTTGAACTTTATATTTCAACATAATTTGGCGGTGTACTTTTTGAACTTTACCTTTAAGCGCTCCCATTATTTCTACGTTTGCTACTGGAAGTTCCATTATTGGTATTCCTTCCGCTTTCAGCTGCTCGTAATAATCCTGTTGCATAACTGTTATTTCCGATCCAGTGTCTATTTCCATAATAGCCTGTAAATGACCAATTTCCACTAATATCGCCGGGATTTCCTCTATTGGTTTATCTTTAATAATTTCCTCCCCTTCATTATCTAACAAATCCTCGCGAATATTATAGTGTATATTACTTAAGGGTTTCTGTACACATACTGCCGTTTCATTTTTGATTACCGTGTTTTCCGGTTTTTTAATTAACTCCCTTTTAATTATTTTTTCGCCCCTTCTATTTACTTTATTTATTTGATTTTTAGTTATATCATCAGCCCTAAAACTCCGAAGCCTATTTTTCAGAACCTCTTTTCCTAGTTTCCCTGTTTCGGCTTTGAATTAGGATTTTGATTTGATGGACCGGGTCTTGGGTTATTAGGGTGTATGGTATTTCTTGGGTTTTGCGAATAGGATTGCAGGTTAGGTTTCGGATAGGGTTGGGGTTTTTGCCTGTTATTTTTATTATTATTCGGCGTTCCTGTAGGCCTATTTCCCCTACGCGCTTCCTCCATCATATCTATATTATTTAGAAATTGTATGGCTTCTCTAACCGTCTCGCTATGCTTTCCCATTGCCACTAACCTAATCTGGTCATTAAAATGCTGGAATATAGTAAACACTAAATATCCCTCCGGAATCGGTGGATCTAAATCTCTAGCCTTGTTTACTAACTTACAAAAATAATCTGCTCGCGTAAGATTACTATTATCATTATACCTACCATATTCTATTTTATTTCTTATTAATTTTTGCTTCTGTAACGACCAATAATTTTTTAAAAAACATTCTTTAAACCCTGTGTACCCTATATTTTCTGTTTGCATAACTTGCCACCATTCTAATGCACAACCCCTTAATTGTCGCACTGCAAACTTTAACTTTTCTTGATCGCTAAAAAATGGATTAGTTTCCTCGATCAAATTTTCTATCTCCCTTATAAATTGCTGAGGGCGTTCGTGTGGATTTCCCCAAAATTCTATTTTTTTACACTCCCCCTCATATCTCGGCATTACCAGGCTCCTAACCATACCTGGCTGTCCCCCTAATTCTAACACTTTTTGTTCTACCTTCGTTACCCTATTTGTAATTAATTTAAAATTTTCATCAGTTTTCTTTTTAATTACCCCGGTAGATTCTTCTAACAATTGTATACTGCCTACAATATCCTCAAGCCTTTCTTCTACCTGTTTGTGTTGACTTAAACACCTTTCTTTTTCTACATTTATTTCCTGCGATACTCCTTCCAATTTTCCTGAAATTAATGTATATAATTGTTTCTGCTCTTCTTCTCGCAGCCTCCTATCATTCGCTTTTTCTTCTTCTCGCAACCTCCTTTCGTTCGCTTTATCTTCTTCTATCTTAGCCTCTTTTAGCCGCCTTCTTTCTTCTTTTCTTTCCTTCTCTTCCGCTTTCTCTCTTTCTCTTAATTGTTTTTCTTCCGCTTTCTCTTTTTTTAGCATCTCCATAAATTCTTTAAGTTCTTTGTTCGCCATTTTGCTCTTAGAAATTTCTCCTTATTTGTCGGAAGTAAAATATTCGTAGCCTAACTACTTTTATTTTATTTTTCTTAACTTTTTTGAAAACCCCCTTTTTCTATTTACGTTTTTACCGCGACAAATTATTTCTAAGGTGCTTGGCCTACTCCCCCTCTTAAACTGCGGAATACCAAACCCGGGAAATATTTAATGTTGATCAAACTCACTAGTATGTTTACACAATCTACCTTAATTCTTATTATAACACATACATATAAGCACAAATAATTTATTCTGTCAGTTCTGGACTTTATTTAACCTTCCGTTAAATCAAGCCACACCGGTGGGCGCCAACTCTGCAACGACGCACGAGTTGCACGACGCTGGGGGAGGAAGTTTGTTTTCCTTTTGTCCCCACGTTGCGACGTCAACCCTGCAACGACAGACCTTTTTTATGACGTTCGGGAGCCACCTCTGCAATGTAGCCCCGACGCTTGTCTGTCTGTAGGATTTCCCTACTTTGTTACAGAATAAAGAGATTATATCACCTACTGGAAGTTTAAGGCAAATTAATTTTAATAGCCTAGGTGATATAACTCTGGTTAAGATAACTATGCCTATAGTCACCTTAAATAAAAATATTTTATTAAATTCCTTCCAGTTATTCAAGTTACTATTAACTTTAAATTTGCTCAGCTCAGTAATTAATATTATATTTATTTGACAATCTCTGAGGAGTGAGAACAGTGGAACTTTACCTAGAATAATTAAATTATTTGTGCTTTGTGAAATTTCGTTGGAAATGCCAACTTTGCGTTTCCGCCCTTCAATATTGATCATACACTGAAAACAACTTATCATATATGATACTCAGATAATAGGAATTTCTTGAACAAGGTAAATTAATTATATTAATTGAAATCAAAAGAAAATTTATTCAATAAAAAACTCAAAATACTCTGTGGTTCTTTCCACTACAAAAACATAAATTTTAAACTAAATTTACTATTTACCTAAATTTTAACTCCTTTAGGTAGAACCATTTATTATTCATTTATACTTAATTATTCCTTCCTTTTTAATATTTATTATTTAATTATTTAATTATGAAAATGATTTTATATATTTAATTTACAAGATTAATAATTTTATATTTTGAAAAACCTAATTTTTTATCTCAACCCAGTATCAATAATTATTTAAATTTAACTCAGGCAATATTTTAATAAGGGATATCGTAACTTTTCTGACAGACCTTTTATTACTGCGACCCTGGACTCTGAACACCTTTCCCAAGAATGTTGATTGAAATACAGCTTCCCTGACGTCCGGTTATCGTTGGTGCGGTTGAACGTCTCTCGTGGTCTCAGCTTTTGCCTGGTTTGACTTTCCCTGATGTCGTTTAACGCCTTCCCTGATTTGGTTTCCGCTTCTTATTCCAGTAGTCCTTCAAAGTCCATGTGTGGTTCCAGTTATTGTCATTACATCAGTCCTGTGATTCCTGTAGACTACGTCATTTATAGATTTTTTGACGCACCCGCTATATAATTAACTATAGCGTAATTCACTCAAACTGTTCAATCGTTTTTTCACTGTCTGTAATACTAACTGATTTTACACTGTCTTTGTTCATTTAACTCGTATTTACGTTTGATAAAATTTTAATGAAAACTGTTACTTGAAATATTATATCGCATAATATTATATTTAATTAAAATGTTCACTGTTTGATTGACACATATCTTACTGCTGTCTTTATAAAACACTGCTTCTAAGTACGTTACTATAACATCGCAGATCCGTCTAACAACGTCGATCTAAAGAAAAAACTCAAAGAGAGCGATTCCAGATTTAGAGAGAGCGATAGATCGTTAGATAGGTGATAGATAGATAGATCGTTAGATGCGCGGCTCCCGCTGTACTCCGCTTATATAGCCTCCTTTGCCGCCTTCCGAGTACCAACTGCCTTTCTTATTTTTCTATTCCTTGTTCGATATCTTGCCATGCAACTTGCATTGATTTCTTTAAGTTTTAGGTTGGTACTACCCCCACTAACTTCTTCGTTAGGCCTTGCCATCAGCTAATCTAGATCTCCCCTCCTAACATTTTCTCCTATTGTCTTACGTATTTTCCTCGTAGTTTTCCTTTAACTGCTTCTATGAACTTGCGGTTTTCGTAATCGTATTCCTGATACATTTTCCTTTCTTCTCAAACTTGAGTGATGGTCGTACTACGTTTGGTTCGCTTATGGCGCTGCCTCGCGTATTCCGCGGTTTTTCCTCGCGAAAACTTTTCTGGTTTTGAAGGAAAATCTTTTTTCTTTTTTCTTCTATGTTGGTTATTATTTTATGATATATTAGCCAAAATTTCCATTCTGTCCGAAGATTTTTCTTCTGTTTTTGGGACTTGCAAAATTTGCCAAATTTAACATTTACTTTTGAATTTGAATTTTAACTTTAAAATTGATACTTTCGATTGAGATTTACAATTTTATACCCTTACTACCTTCTTAACACTAGGTTATTATTTTTACCACCTTTTTCATTCTATTTTTAGCAAAATATAGGTATGAACTTTCTCACCTATTATTTTAGTTAATGAACAATTTATAAACTTTTTATCTTATAAAACTTTTACTTCTTTACAACTTGTTTACTTTTTCATTTTCCCTTTTTCATTTTTCATGGTGCTTTTTCACCTTCAAACTTTAACAATTATCTCTAACTTTTAAAATATCAAAAATTCCTTAATTTGTTATTTAACATTTTTTATACAATTTTTCTTACGCTTTTCAAAAATATCTTTTTCATTTAATTTTGATGAAATTTGAGAATTTCCTATAACTTTAACTCTTTATAACTTTAACATTTTTTATTTTACAAAATTGTGACTTCCATGAACAATGTTTCCACCTCCCGTGTTTCACATTTACCCATAAAATTCATCAATTTTATACTTTTATTTAACACCTTATTCCTGTATAAAAACAACTAATTTTTCTAAGTCTTTCAGGCAACTTGAAACAAGTTCCTGGACAAAAGTCCATCTCTGTTGACACAGTACAGTTGGCCGGGACTTGTCGTATTCTAATCTAGTTAAGTATAGGGTGTACCTCAACTCCTGCTATGAAATCTTGATTTTTGCAGTTTTTCAACAAAACTCAATTTTTCACGCATTGCATAAGGTTTATCCGTTGCAATATATATATGTATATATGTGTGCACTCTGTAGCGGCCGCATTTTAAGTCCGATATGGTTCAAATTTGGTACACACCTTGGTTGTCAACGTCGCTCGGACGAGTTCGTTAGCCAAAAAAAATCCAACAACCGGAAGCACGTTTTTTGACCGGAAGTAACTATTTTTTGTGATTTTACCTACGAGAATGAATTTGTTTTTGAGTTTTTTATAAACATAAATGTAGGATGTTATTCAGCACATTTTATTTTTTTACGCGACCTTATAGCTCGCTTGGTTCTTCCAAAATCTATCAAAACGTAAAATACCATAGAAGTACCCGGTTCAAACCCGTGTGGTGGATTCCTAAAAACCCAAAAAAAGTTTAATTTTAGTAAGAAAAATCTCGAAATATTGTTACTTCCTGTTGTTGGATTTTTTTTGCCAACAAACTCGTCCGAGCGACGTAGACAACCAACACGTGTACCAAATTTAGATGTAAAGTGCAGCTGTTAGGAGTGGAAACACATATATGTGTAAAGTTTTTAATTACACCTGTAAACGGGTTCTGGGGACCATACTCGTTGCTCACGACTTTATGTCTCACCATAAGAATCACTCCAACCCCATGGTAATTCGCTAAAAAGTAGAATTTTTCAAAATACACACAGATATTAGACAATGCAACGTAAAGACGTTTCCATAGTTAAGCTCACTCTGTTTACATTAGGCTGTTACATTAGGCTCTGGTAGCAGCGCCTAATTTTGATTCACCCTGTATATTATGTTGTATGGTGCGCTTAAACCGTTTAAAAATGTTTAATGGGGGAGGGGCGGTGGAAGGGTGGTTAGCACTATTAAGGATACGTTTTTGTTAGATATTTAGAGTAAGTAGCGAATTATAGCTTCCACCAAATTTTTAATATACGGGAATGTATCTTCACTTTAAATTTCATCCCTAACGACATCATCTTGTCTGATTTCATTTAAGGAGACTGCTTGAATTAAAATACTACTCATACTATTTAAGTTAAATAACAATTTGATAGAATAAATCTTAGACACAAAATCAATAAAAAAAAAACTATAATAGTCAAACTATAACTATTGTAACTTCAAAATTTTTTTTTTTATTAATTTTTATTGCTTCTTATCTACAAACATATAAATGAATTTTTACTTTCTCACTACGCTATACTATAGTATAGAGAAAGTATAGTAATCGCAAAAAAAAATCGATGTTGAAATTTTTGTGTAAATATCCGTTTTGGGACCCCCTGAGTCCAAAAAAGTGTTTTTACAAAATTTCCGTCTGTATGTATGTCTGTATGTATGTCTGTATGTATACAAAGCTAGAGCGAAAAATATTCGATCGAAATCAAACAAATTTGCACCAAACATGTCAAGTAGGCATGTATAGATGCACGACCAACGGTTTTGATTTTTTTTGAAAAACAACCCTTATTTTGGCAAAAAAAAACCAATAATCAGTTATTATTTTTTTATAAAAAACGGCTCTAACGATTTTGATAAAATTTGAATTATTTGTAGCTTTAATGTACCCTACCATATTCAAAAAACCGCATCTTTCTAAAAATTCTTGTTTACCTAATGATAATAATAATAACTGATTTGGGGTTTTTTTCCCATAAAGGGGGTTGTTTTTCAAAATTTTCAAAACCTTTTTTCGTGCATCTATACAGGCCTAATTGACGTTTTTGATGCAAAATTTGTTCGAAATCGATCGAATAGTTTTATGTCTAGATAATAATAATAATAATATTTATTAGTTAATCTCCTAGTTGAAAATCACCACTCCCACCCCTCCTAAAATAATGAAGTCACTGTGAATCTGTCTAATAATTTAAATATTTTTGTGAGAAAGTATGTGCCAGTTTCCGGTGCCGTTTATTACAAATAATATTAGACTAAACAATTTTTTAAACTGAACAAAAAATAACCTTCTCCAAGTAAATAAGAAACAATAAATGAAACCCCGAGGTAATAAAACCTGTCTGGGGAGGTTTTTTAAAACAGTATATACACATACACAAAACACAATCCAAAGATAAAGTTGAGGTACGCAGCCGACCGAGTTCAAAATGAATAAATCAATTATTTACATTAAAATCTACAATCAAAAATATGATTTCTGGTATTTTCATAAACAATGCATACTTATTTATAACGTAACAAATATTTCCCTGTACGTTACCGTGGATAAACACTATACACAAGCACTCAGCATACACACTTGCAAGGATACAACCCCTGGATGTAACACCAAAATGTAAGATTGAAGATAGTGCATTAAAATAAGATTGTACATCTTTAAGATCGAGCAAAATATTACGCAGCAAACCGGAGAACTTTCGTCTGTTCGAACTTGATTTAATACTTTCTGGCATAGAATTAAATAAGTTAGATATGCATAGGATTTCATATAAATTGTAAAATTTGGTTTAGGTACAAAAACATTTGAGCTATTCCGCAATGTCGAAGCTCTTAGCCCTAAAGTGCCATCACTATAACTGCTTCTGTCAAAAAAGGTACTCACTACTTTATAGACAAAAAGGTTTTTAAGAGGTAATATGTTAAGTTTTTTGAAAAGATGTGCACTGTGTTCTGTTTTGAGTTTGTGCGATAAGATACGAACAAAATTCTTCTGCAGCGTAACTATTGGTTTTAATGTTGTAACATGAGTCCCTCCCCAAATTGCCAGACCATATTCTAACTTAGAACTCACCAGTGCAAAATAGATCATTTTCAATATTTTTACGTTGCATACTGTATCTCGTGAATCACTGTAGATGGCGACTTTGTTGTTTCAGTTAAAGAACGTAATAGTTGTGAGATTTTGTGTCCACGGTTTATTCTATCAAGTATATTTTCTCACAAGTCAAGCTTAATATTTATTTATAAATAACATTTCTTTCCGTAAATCTTCTTGAAACCAAGTTATCAAGTTACAGTTATTCCTCGCAGTACTACGTTGAATATTTTACCAAAACAAAATGCCACGTAAATATACATGTAAACTGAAAACGAATATATTTTCTACCTCCAATGTCAAATTCAAAACGAATCGTCGACTGTAGAGTATTTCCGTGCGGCAACTATTTCCAAGTTTACCGTATTGTTATGTAAATCAATGAATTCCCGTTCGCGTTCATTGGCTGTACGAATATAAAGACGCTTTGAACACGTGGAAACACACTCGTCAGTCGTGACAACTGTTGAAGTGAGGGAGAAAATAATTCCCTAGTTACTGGAAAAATAATTCGACCGCGCAGCTGAACCGCTGACGTCAGTTGAGCAAATTTCCAAAATAAAGTTTATATAGGCCTATGTTTTAGGGTTTCAACCAACAATTTGGGAAATAGGTCTATTCAAGCCGGTACTAAATAGCTGCAAAATGCTTCGTAAGCCATTCCGCATATTGGGAGTATCTTCAACACACAAAACATTGCGTGCTCCGCACGCCAACCCCCGCATTGGGAGTACTTTCAACTCACAAAGCAGTTCGTGCTTCGCACGGCAACCCCCGTATTGGGATTATCTTCAATACACAAAGCATTGCGTGCTTCGCACGCCAACCCCACGGTAGACTCCACCACATGGCTTTGAACTGGGTATCTCACGTTTGATTTTTATGGTATCTCACGTTTAGATCGATTTTGGAGGAACCAAGCGAGCTATAAGGTCGCGTAAAAAAACAAAATGTGCGGAATAACATCCTACATTTATAATTGTAGAAAAACTGTACAAAAAATTTATTCTCGTAGGAAAAATCTAAAAAAATAGTTACTTCCGGGCAAAAAACGTACTTCCGATTGTTCGTTTTTTTTTTTGCTAACAAACTCGTCCGAGCGATGTAGACAACCAACATGTGTACCAAATTTGAACCAAATCGGACTTAAAATGCGGCCGCTAGAGTGCGAACACATATATACATATGATTTTTAATGATACCCCATAACGTGTTCTGGGGACCATTATCGGTGCTCATTTGCTACTCCCGACCTTAGGTCTTACCATAAGGGCCACTGCAATAGCTCATTTTTCCTATGGAAATTCGCTAATAATCAATGTTTCTGAAGGTTGTATTGTCATCATCAAACTATTCCTCCAGTCATATTGCAATCGCTTTGCTGTTTTTAGCATAACAAATTCTCTATTGACTGGTGTAATGGTGGAATCAAACATGATGGTAAAGCATAGTAAAAAAAAAAAAATACTTAAAGAGGCCCTGTTGCTAGGATAATCAATCTGTAAACGCGTTTTCCATTAGTTTTAACAAGGTGCACCAGAGCCTCAATGTCATCTCCCCCTCTCTGATTTTTGATAAAACTTATCTGCTTGGAATTGGATTTGAATACGAAATCTATGATTGAATTTTGGTACTGGTTGAAAATCATACCACAATCTTTATTTCGAGGAGATTTGCCAAAGACTTCTCAATCGGATGAACAAGCATGATTGATTTGGTTTGTTATTCAATGCGGGTGTTACAATACATTTGATGGATTCCCATAAAAAGGAATGTTAATCTTGACTTAGCCCCGTATTACACTATACAATATTTTATAAAATATGTTTTACAAAATATGGTATCCATCTATTATAAAAGATTTGAAGAGCGATTCTTTTATAAAACATTTTGGACTTGTATTACGTTAAAGATCTATGTCAAAGAAGGCGCTTTCATTGATGAACTTGTAACTACAGAATTGTTTATTTTGGCTTTTTAGCGAATTTCCATAGGAAAAATGAGCTATTGCAGTGGCCCTTATGGTGAGACCCAAGGTCGGGAGTAGCAAATGAGCACCGATCATGGTCCCCAGAACACGTTTTTGGGGTGTCATTAAAATTCATATATATATATATATATATATGTATAAATGTGTTCGCACTCTAGCGGCCGCATTTTAAGTCCGATTTGGTCTAAATTTCGTACACGTGTTGGTTGTCTACGTTGCTCGGACGAGTTTGATAGCCAAAAAAATCCAACAACCGGAAGTACGTTTTTTGACCGGAAGTAACTATTTTTTGACATTTTTACTACGAGAATGAAATTGTTTTAGAGTTTTTTCTAAAAATATAAATGTAGGATGTTATTCTACACATTTTGTTTTTTTACGCGGCTCGCTTGGTTCCCCCAAAATCGACCAAAACGTAAAATACCATAAAAGTACCCGGTTCGAAGCCAAGAGGTGCAAACTCGCGAGGCCACTAGGAGGAAACAAATCCTACTAATATATTGCGTACACACAGACAGCTTTTCTACGCCTTTGTGAGTAGACCTATTTAGCAAATTGTTGGTTGAAACCCTAAAACATAGGCATATAAACTTAATTTTGTAAATTTGCTCAACTCACGTCAGCGGTCCAGCTGCGTGGTCGAATTATTTAAATTTGTTTAGTGACCAAAATTAAAATGGACGATGAAGAGTTCTATACTTGTGCAACTACAGCGAGTGCTATCACGTTATTATCACTTCTTTTGAAAGTCAAACATTGGCTTTTAAGTCCATTTATTATATTTTGTATGTATTGAACTGTAGCCTACAACCAGGTTTCACGATGTTTATAGAATCTGCAATGTTTTAATAAAGTTATTGTCTTTTGTTTCTATTTTTATAGAAATATTGAATTTGTCGCCACGGTGCTGTTCAACCTTTGTAAATCTATTTTTACACTCTGCATGTTTTGGGTTGTACAAATATTCATGTAGGCCCAATTCAATATTCGGAAATTGACATTTTTGTTGTATCTACAGTCCAAGTGAACTTTGTAGCCATTTCGTTATTTAGCTCAATAACCTCAAATTCAGTACCCCATTAACTTTTATAAAAGGCAATGCCGACCTGTTAAATTTTATAAAAGAATTTTTTTTAAAGAAATATATTATAAAAGATGGCCCATTACACTATCAAAGATCTTCGTCAAGGAACTTTTATAAAACACAAGGCATTACGTAATGTAAAATGTTGTTAGAAGCTTAATTTAAGAGAGCAACAAAAGGATAAAAAAGTAGAATGATGTGACAATTTGGCTTTGAATAAATAAGAGGAACCAAGTCGCCTGCCTGACTTGTAAATAAACCTTTAGTTTGCATTGATCAAAATTTGATAGTTAGAAAGTGCAATGTTATCGCAACTAACCTAAAATTATATTCAGTTTTTGATTTAAATCAGTTGTTGTTCAAAATCAGCTGTTGATCAAAATCAGCTGTTTTAAGCTTTTCATACGAACAGCTGTTTTTTGTGCCCCTGATAAAATCAAAAGAAATCTTTCTTCTTCTTCCTTAAGATTGACCTTCCATAAGATTAACATGGCAATTTTGAGGGCCACTGGGGCGAAGCCGTTAACATACATTGAGCTCATTTTAAGGGATGCACAACTTCAGAGTGAGCTCTGTAAAATGACACCAAAAACATCAAAATCGGTTAAAAACTCTAGGAGGAGTTCTATTCACAAAATAACCCCTAGCAAATTAATTATGTATATATAGATATTTTATCAAATATTTTACAGTGTAATAAGGGCCTTAAACTCGTTGTTTTTGGTCAGTGGTTCGACTGTTGATCTAGCGTTTCCGTTTGCAAAACAAATTATATTCTGGTAGTGTTTGAATATGTTTTCCATCGATTTGCAATATGACCCAACTTTAGCAAAAAGTGTCATCAAATTTTCAAATAATATCTCCATTAAAGGAGAATAAATAAGTGGGAAATATTCTATAAATATAATTTTTATTTTAGTCCTTTCGAATCTATACATATAAATAAAGTTGAAATGTCTATCTGTGATTTAGCTCATCGTCATTCACACTTTACAAAAACCTAAACAAGCGTATTTAAATTGTGTGTCTGTCAGTCAGTTTGTCCTGGCTAATCTCCGGAATGGGTGAGCCGATTTTGAATAAACTTTCATTTGCATGTAGAGGTCTTTTCAAAGATCAATCTAGGCTACTTTTTAAAAATAGAAAAATAGAAAATTATGGACAAAATTAGAGTTTTTTTCGAACAGAAACACTTTGAAAATATCGTTTGTGTTTTAATTTACTGTATAGGCTGGTTTAACCGTTAAATATATATCAAAACATTAAAGAAATATTGTGAAATGTAGTCGCATTAAATATTCTTAGTAAGTATGAACGATTTTTTTCATGTTATTTTTAAAAACGAGGCGCTTGCAAATAGTCTTCTGTTTTACCTATCTCGTTTTAACTATAACACCTTTGGATTCAACGACTCCATTTTCGACATTTTTAAACATATCGATTTAAAAAATGGTACAGAAGTTACAAACACAACTGTTTCTTGCTATACTTATTTTTAAAACTATATTTAAAAAATTGAATAATCTGCAGCCGATTAACGCAAGCGTTTTAATGAAAAATCAAAAAAGGTCTAAAATTATACTTTTTTAAGTTACTTGTGCTTTGAAAAGTAAATAATAAAAAAGGTTTATACTCCTTGATCTTGTTTGAATATATATGTTTAACTTGTACAAAAACTTTCAGGTTGATATTTTGAAAATGTTCTAAACTGGAGCTGTTTAAAATTAGTTCGTGGGTCCGGTACTATTAAAATCGAGAAACCCATTGATAAGTCTAGTGGCTCTAGATCTGGTCATTTTCAAGATAACAAGCTGAGACTCAGCATAGATGTTAAAAATATATATTTCTACTCCTATGTCAAGTTTTAATTCGATATATTAAAATTCAGCAAATTTATAATGAGCCAACGCTTCATATATGAATGAGATTTCCCCCTTTTAGTGATTTCCCCTGCTGCAAAATACATACCTGCATTATCGAATTTTTTCCAGACAAACCATTGCTCGGACGAAATAAATACATATGACCTTTTTTATTGAAAAATACCTCCCCTACACGAGATATTTTTCTCTATCTTCATCCCAGTTTGAAATATTAAGGATAATCGAGAAAAAAATGTTAATCGATTTTTTATGTCGACTTTGGGAACTTGATAGACTGGTAAACTTTTTTTTATATTAATCTACATACTTTAAGGTACAGTACTTACAAAAAAATCAGCTGTATTGCAAATTACTGGTAGTTGTAACCTATACCGACTGGGCTATAAATATGTTTGTGATAAAGTATACGCCAGTTTCTGGTACCGTTTATTAGAAATGGTGCTGAAACATGAATCCACGCATATACGCGGTTACTTATTTATTTTTGTGGTTTTCCTTAACGTTTTTTCGCCGATTAAGCTATTGAACAGCGTACAGCGCAACAAACTAGGTGCGAACCTGCGCACCGTGTTGATAAGCTAGTAACGAGCGCCTTTATCCACTAGTTACTACGCTCCCCTCTGGAAAATGTATTGCACCTTACGATCCACGTTCTATTACCCATAAAGAAGGAATATAATATTATTTTACCAATGATCGATCCAGTTGGGAATAAAACTTTTGGTCTGCGAACTGACAGTTTAAATTTCGTCGGCCATCTTGAAACAGATTTGCATTTATGAATCGGGGAAGCGGTTGTATCACACAACTGTACTATTTGCCGTAACGACGGAAATCAGTTTTTGGGATTAGATCATAAAACTCCCATATCTGTCAAAACACAGGTGCCATTTATCCCGATTACCATACCAACCCCGTACGTACGCTGTGCAATGAATATTTCAATTTACACAGAGAAAACACGTGCTACAGTTTTTATTTAATCTGAACAGTAATAACACTGCATTGCAACAGACCATACACCTATATTGCTTCTACGTAACATTAAACCTAACTGACTATATTACTGAACTGTTACATTTAACGGCGAACCATTCAACAAGAAGGTATATTGTTTGTTGCAGTCCACTGTACTATTTCAGTACAGTCACGTTCAAAAGTAGTTTATTAGCGAATTTCCATAGGAAAAATGAGCTATTGCAGTGACCCTTATGATAAGACCCAAGGTCGGAAGTAGGAAATGAGCATCGATCATGGTCCAAAGAACACGTTTTGGGGTGTCATTAAAAATCACATATATATATGTAAATATGTTTTCGCACTCTAGCGGCCGCATTTTAAGTCCGATTTAGTTCAAATTTGATACACACGTTGGTCGTCTAAGTCGCTCGGACGAGTTCGTTAGTAAAAAAAAATCCAACAATCGGAAGCACATTTTTTGACAGGAAGTAATTATTTTTTGGGATTTTTCCTACGAGAATGAATTTGTTTTTGAGTTTTTTCTACGAATATAAATGCAGGATGTTATTCTGCACGTTTTTTTTTTTACGCGACCTTATAGCTCGCTCTGTTCCCCCGAAATCGGTCGAAACGTAAAATACCATAGAAGTACCCGGTTCAAAGCTATGTGGTGGATTCTACCGTGGGGTTGGCGTGCGGAGTACGCAATGCTTTGCGTGTTGAAGATACTCCCAATACGGGGGTTGGCGTGCGAAGTACGCACTGCTTTGTGTATTGAAGATACTACCAATATGTGGAATGGCGTGCGAAGCACGCAATGCATTGTGTATTGAAGATACTCCCAATATGGGGAATGACGTGCGAACCATTTTGCAGCTATTTAGCATCGTCGTGAATAGACCTATTTCCCAAAATGTTGGTTGAAACCCTAAAACATAGGCCTATAAACTTAATTTTGGAAATTTGCTCAACTCACGTCAGCGGTTCAGCTGCGTGGTCGAATTATTACTATCTTTGAACTTGCATTTACTTTGAAATATTGCTTCTAGTACAGGTACAATAACATTGGAATTAACACACACAGGTGACTTCTTTTGACCACGCAGGTTATTTTTATTATAAACATTGTAGAAAACAAGTCTATAAAGTTCGCCCCTCCGGAAGGGGGTTTTGGGGGGTTGAAAGTGTTCAAGAAACGTTTTTTGTGCTTTAGCCGGTAAACGGTGGGTTTTCCGAACAAATATTAAATAGGAAAGTTGTAGTTTAAGAGCATACCTTTTATTTAAGATCCCGTAAGACTTTGTAAGGGCTTCAGATTTCGTGTTATGAGGTAAAAAAGAAAAACGACTCAAACAATTCAAATACATGCTACAAACGTAAAATTTGGCACAAATTAAGTAAAAAAAAATTACTCCCTGCCAGCACCCCCCCCCCCCCCAAGGGGGGCTTATTTTTAGGGGGGGGGGAGGTAGAAGGAATATAGTCAACAGACAAATTTTAGAAAAAAATCGTAAATGCAATATTTATAAAATCTTCAGAAATTGTAGTTTATATTATCTCTTATACTTTTATACAATGAGAAAAACCAAGTATAACGGGAGGCTGGGCAACATTTCTAACAGACATTAAATGTCTGAATTTAAGACCATAAATTCCTCCTAAGTGCTATTATAATCTCACGTAATGTTATGAAATATCGCTATTTACCTCTTCCTCATCTGTTAGTTGGTGTCTCTTGTTTTCTTTCAAAAATTATTCAATGTATTTAAGTTTTAATTTTATATTATTCACTGCATTTGTTATTATTATTTCTGCTAAGTTGCTTGAAACCTTTGTCTTCTCGCTTATCCGCCTTTCTTAGCTTTGTCTTTTTTTCGCCTGACGCGTTTCAGGTAGAACCCATCTTCCGAAGCTTTGTTTGCTAGAGTAACGAAACGCGCCAGGCGAAAAACAGACAAAGCTAAGAAAGGCGGATAAGCAAGAAGACAAATGTTT
Source organism: Philaenus spumarius (assembly GCA_018207615.1). Lineage (NCBI taxonomy): Eukaryota > Metazoa > Arthropoda > Insecta > Hemiptera > Aphrophoridae > Philaenus > Philaenus spumarius. The sequence goes on along the minus strand of JAGFPH010014714.1, from coordinate 2,300 downwards.
TATATTAATTTTAAAGATAATTTTCTGTTCTTATTATTATTTTATTGTGTTACTATTTATGTTTTATGTATGTACTAGCTGACCCGTGCGAAGCATTCGCATTCTAACTTACATAAATCCCATTTAATTAAAGTACACACCGTATATTTAGTATCGTATAGTGCGTATATTAATAAAAATAACAATGTACTGGCGTAACGGCAGTTCTCCAGCTGGGTATTGTTACCATCAGTGCTGCCAACGCCAGGAATATTATCCCTACAACTTACTTGGTCTTACATCGCTGTTACTTTCGGATTTTTTTTTTTTTTTTGCATAATTGTATTTTGTATATTTTTCCGGTGTAGCGGTTAAGGAAAGCTTTAAAATGATGCCTCATATATGCAATTTTGATGATGTATTAAGGAAGTTATATCGTACCGACAAAAAAATGACCTTGATAAATAATATATGCGATTATAATGTAATTAATTATGTATAATGGGGTTTGGTTAGGTGGTAGAGAGGAGTAAAAAGTCCTGATCTCGCTCCAAAAGAATAAAGGCGTCTATTATATTCTTTTGTGCACTCTCATGGCGTTGTCTAGCTGGCTATAGTTAGAATTTACCAACAAGTTCCTAAAGTTGTCTACTATTGTGTTTTTACTAAAATACCCTCGACTTTACAAAGCTGAAGAAAACAGGGAAAATATTTGTCTAAACAATTTATTGTTGCCTCCACATTCACCTACTAACATTTCAATGAATTTCACATACGTAACTGGCAAAAACATAAACATGTTCTCAGTTTGTTTTCAATGAAAGCTTTCAGTGCCGCCAACTTTTCCACTATAATGTTTTTCTTCTCACAAAACAGGGAAATATAATTTCATAACAACCCCAGCGCTGCCTTCTATGGCAAACTTTATTTTCTGCCTCACATCTGTATTCACTTCTCACATAAATGTAAACGATCCTTTATACTTCTCCGTGACGCCCTCTGTGCGATACAAATGGAACTAAATTATTCTATTCAGTTATGTTTTGCGCATCGCTTTCAACAGTTTCGACGGATGATTTTACTATTCTAAATAATTGTTTTAAGCTTGGCGGAAACGTATGATGGTTCGGAATTGGATTTTTGTACAAACCAATAGAATTAAACTTAAGGCTCGGTAGACCCAGCCACCATATTGAATTTAAATACCCATAAGAGCAAGGTTAAATGCGTAGCAAGCTTACTGGTGCAATAACGATGAGACAGTTATTGTGAATATGTCATTTAAAAAGTTAGAACTGTCTGAATGTGGATATCATTTAGTTTTATTTTCTCCCCCTATACCATAGTATATGGAGAAAATATTGTAGTCAACATATTCGTCAACATTTTTGAGTTTGAGGCTTTGGTGGAAATATCCGTCTTGGGTCCCCCTGAACCTAAAAAAAAGTGGTTTTCGGAGTGATGTCTGTGTGTGTTGGGGGGGGGGGGGGGGGTTTTGGAGTGGGGTGGTTGTGGATGTTATCAGACCTAGAGCCTAAACAAGTCGTCCGATTTTTATGAAATTTGGTATGGAGGTACTAATCCACGGTATCTCCAGGCATTTTTTTCATTTTTGTGAATTTTTTATTTTTAAAGGTAATTTTCTCATAAAAACCCTTAAAATAACGGCTCTAACGATTTTGATTAAAATTTTATAGTTTATTAGGGACCTAAAGTACTATAAACTATAAAATTTTAATCAAAATCGTTCGAGCCGTTTTAGAGAAAAGTTAGTTTTTCCGTTATTTTATGGATTTTTATGGGAAAATTACTCTTAAAAATACAAAAATTTAAAAAATTGGTATTTTGAATTATTATTTTACTGATGAAAAGGTAGAGTATGTTATAGTACTTTTTGACGAATAAGGGAGAAAAGTATAATGAGGAAGAAAGTATGTGTCAGTTTCCTGATACCGTTTATTTTAAATTTGTTTTTAACTAAATTTGTTCTTTGACTCAACTGAAAACCATAGTATGGCGATATTTTTTCTTATGCAATAATGCAAATTTTAAAAATGTAAAAAGCTCACCACATTCGAAGTTTAATTACCTTTCAATTAAAAGTAATTTCAATAAATTTGGATAATTTACGATGAAGTAATCAGTTTTATTGCTGAAGCATTTACGCAATGAATTTGTGTTCCTAATCGATTGATTAGCCTGCACTCTGGTGGTTATCACATCAACGTTTTGCTCGCGGAGGAATACCAGAAAAATAATATCATTAATTTTGAATGCGTGAGAAAGCTGTGTTTAAATAAACGGTATCAGTTAACTGACAC
>JAGFPH010014713.1:9456-22892 GCA_018207615.1 Philaenus spumarius | reverse complement strand
AGTTAGGTTGTCCGCAACTATAGGAACACTGAAGCCCCAACCATGGGCGCCCATATAATATTTTCTAGGGGGCTAGACCGGGGTATGAGACTTAACGTTCACTGCTAAGGACGGACATGTGAGCTTGACACTGAAGACTATGAGAAGAGGCCGACGCACAGTGCATTGCACGCCAACCTCCGTATTGTGAGTATGTTCAATACACAATGCATTGCGTGCTTCGCACGCCAACCCCCGTATTGGGAGTATTTTCAATAGGCATTGCATTGCTGCTCATGCTTGAACTCTTGTAAAAAATAAAATAAGTATATGTAAAATCAAACGGTACATAACATTTAAAACATATTTTAGTGATAGTCTCTTTAAAGAAAAATACCTTAATATAATTAATAATATAAAATATTTTCCTTTCCCTGGGAGCTAGGGGTCCGTGGCCACGAATGTAAACAATAAGAAACACTGAAGCCCCCAACTACAAACAACACTACACAAATAAACTGACAAACATTTATTGATAGAGTTATTCTAGTTCCCTGTGTACATCTGGTTTAGATTTAGAACCCTCCGATGATGGGAAACTTGGTTACCGAAATGTACATCAGGGAACTAGAATAACGCTACCAATAAACGTTTTTCAGTTTATTTGTGTAGTGTTATTTACCGAACTTGTGGTTGGGGCTCCCGGTGTTTCTTATTGTTAACTATTACAATCTGGGTTTTGAGCGAATTTCCAAAATTAAGTTTTTATGTTTCAGGGTTTTAACCAACTATTTGGGAAATTGGTTTACTAACGAAGACTTTAAATGGGTACCTGCGTGAACTAAATATACAATTAGAACTAGAGGCTCTGCCCCTGGACGGTTCGCGTTCCAACCCCGCCTCGGCCTACGACCTCAGATGGCTACTTCGCTTCGCTCGCAGTTGGAAAACTCGCTAAAGGCTCTCACTAATCTTTTGCTCGTTTGTACCTGGGTGACCTAGCATAGTATAAACAATTGTATTTGTAGACTTAAAGTACAAATTTCAGTTAACAGTTATTAAGTGATGCTAGAATAATCAGCTGTTTAATTCGTCCCATCTAAACCAGGACGTAAGCTATTTTCTCGGTGGCATTTCCATAACAGCTGATTTCATACTTTATTGTTTGTATCTCAATTTTTAGGTTAGGTTTTTTTCAAGGAGCTAACCTAAGTCATGCTGGTTCTTTTTAACTCCTGTTACATGAAAACCGAATAACTTTATTTAGATATTTATTATTTATCACCTTAGCTTTGAGGTTGTGCTGAATCCTACATCTTTATAAGAAAGAAATTATAAAACATGTGTGTGGGAGCATGAACGTTGGCGTGTGAAGGTGCAGTAGTGTCTTCTAGTCAAAGGCGTGGTAAGAAATTTTTAGAGGAGGGGGGGATGAATTATAAGTCAAAAACGTACGAGTCATATTATTAAGTACTATTGGAGTATACTCAGTCAAAACGTTTTACTGAGTGTTGAAGATAATATGAATTATTTAATAATAGATCAATAGATTAATTAGTATCCTAAAGGCTAAAATATTTTCGTGCTTGGAAGGCAAAAATGCCTCTATTAATTTTAAAACAGAATACGTCATTTATTTACTTTTTATCTGTATACTAATATTATAAAGAGGTAAAATTGTTTTGCTTGTATGTAGGGGGTAATCTTTGGAACTACTGAACCGATTGAAAAAATAGTTTTAATAATAATAAACGGTACCAGATAACTGCCACATATTTTCTCCCAGTTGAAACTTTATACCTTCCCAATAGGAGGTGGTTATTTAGAATTGCAAAAGTAGGACATACCATGGAAAATATTAGATGCATGTAACATACATATATATTATATTATTATTAAAACTATTCGATCGATTTCGAACAAATTTGCACCAAACATGTTAATTAGGCCTTAATAGATGCACGAAAAAAGTTTTGCAAAATTTTGACTCAGTTATTATTATTACCCAAACGAGAATTTTTAGAAAGATGCGGTTTTTGCATTGGTATTGTACATTAAGGGGCAACAAATAAGACAAATTTTATCAAAATCGTTAGAGCCGTTTTTGAGAAATTTTGATTATTCTCATTTTTTTGCCATTTTTGGGGGGTAAAACCCCTTAAAAATCAAAAATTTGAAAAAATAAAAAAAACGCCTGGAGATATTCCAGAACTACACCTACATACCAAAATTTCATCAAAATCGGACCGATGGTATGGTCTCCAGCTCCGTAGACTATTATTACCTAAACGAGAATTTTTAGAAATATGCTTTTTTGCATTGGTATTGTACACTAAGGGCTACAAATAAGCCAAATTTGATCAAAATCATTAGAGCCGTTTTTGTGAAATTTTGATTTTTCTCGTTATTTGGCCATTTTTGGGAGGTAAAATCCCTTAAAAATCGGAAATTCTAAAAAATTAAGAAAACGGCTGGAGATATTCCAGAACTGCATCTACATACCAAAATTTCATCAAAATCGGACCGTTGGTATGGTTTCCAGCTCTGTAGACATCTTAACAGACACACGGACAGACATCACCAACAAAACACCTTTTTGAGTTCAGGGAGCACCAAAACAAATAGTTCCACTAAAAATATTTTCGGATTTAGGGAGCACCGACACAGATAATTCCACTAAACAATTTTTTGTGCTTCAGGGAGCACCAAAACAGATAATTCCACTAAAAATTCAAATTCGAAAATTTGGACGAAAACAATACTTTCTCCACATACATACTACGTATAGGGGGGAGAAAGTAAAAAGCAACACTATCCCTGAGTAGCATAGGCTAGAATTTATTTTGATTTAAGAGTTGAAACAACCCCTAAAACAATGAATATTAATTCGTTTAATTTCCTTAAAGATAGAAAGCTGAAATTGTGTTCCTTTATTTCTTACAAGATATATAGAAAAGTAAACTAGATTTGCATTTTGTCATGTGCTGCTCAGGACTGAAAATGTGATAACAACCCCTAAAACGGTAAAAATTAATTGCTATATTTTCCTTAAAGTTAGTGAGCTGAATTTTGTACATTTATTTCTTACAACATACATAAAAAAATTCATAGATTGACATTTTATTTTGTCGCATAAGGGGTAAAAATGCAGTAACAACCCCTATAAAAAATTTTGATAGTTATACTTTCCTTAAAACTAGAGAATAAACCCTTAATAAATTAAGGAATGAGAAAACACTATGTTACATCCTAATTAAAAATAAATAAGACATATTAAAATTTAATAGTTGGGCCTATTTATATAAAATAACCTGTTTGCATTTGCTATTTTGCTTCGACGCGAGTCACCGCGGGGGTCGGCAAGCGAAGCGAGCAGGTGGCGGAGCCCTCTAGTTGGATTATAAAATTTACAACACGAATATTAACAGTACACAACACAACAATTCTTTGTCATATTCTTTTGAGGAAACACCTGCTCTATAAAATGAGTCATAAATAATATTTCTACGAATAGAAACTGGTCGTAAATGGTTTAATTTTAACAAATGTTACTGAAAATAAAATACTTCGAGAAAATACTTAAATAATACAGTTCATACATTTTTAATGACAACGACTAGAATACTTTGGAATTAAAGACAAGTGCATCAAGATAGCCTAAAAAGTAAGTGTAGGCGCCTACCTATTAAAAAATTCGATTTTATAAAGATTAGGAAAGTCGTGTATTCGTTATAGGCGTTTAGTAACTCTCGGGTTAAACGTACACATTTTCTAACTAAAAATAACTACAGTTGTTTATATAATTTTTCCTTTGGGTTTGATTATTGTTTATGTTCGCATAATCAATACAATAACCAGTATTTACTGCAATTATTAACCAAGCATTGCCAAATCGATAAACATAATGCTAAATTACAACATATGATTCAACTAAACAGCTGTTCTGACATTACTAACTTTGAGGTTATGTTTACAATAACTCACTCATTAGGCGCGCTGGCTCTGTCTTCACTACGATCACTGGCGAAATGAAGTTCACCGTCCTCTAAATAATCACAACTTATATCGTCTTGAAAAGCGACGGTTCGCCTGTGGCCGTTGACCACAACATCTTCGGCAATATCCTTGACTAGCATGATCGACCAGTCTCTACAGCGGTCACTAGACAACTAACACTAAACACTTGATTCACTCAGTCAGTTACTCGCGTATCCCCCTCTGTCGCGGATTGTTTACTATCCCATCCTTCTCGGTAACTCTTTACAAGTTTGACGTTGCGTTATCACAAGAAAACTAACAATCGTTTGGAAGATTACTGTTAAGATTATTTACTGAAAACAAATACAATTGATTAACCGTTTAGCTTTTGTTATATGTTTTATTTTTATAAATTGCCTAATGTTTAAAAGTAAGCTAGGTGTGAAAAAATCTATTTAATCTTTCGAAATGAATGAAAGTTTTATCTGATATCTCGCAATAAAATTAGATATCCACATTCCTAGTGCGTGATAAACAAATACAAAAAATGTTAACCTACACTGTTTGAAAAAAAGTTCTGGTTAGTTAAATACCCTTCATTATACTAATACCCAGACAGGATTTCGAAAATAAAACACATTTGTAAATCATATTGGAGCTACGAGAAAACTTTTTATTAAACTAACTACGCGTCATTCAAATTTGTTAATTACAATGGAACAACGAAAAAACTTTGTATCGAATTAACTATGTGCAAGACAAATTTGTAAATTATATAAGCGCTACGAAAAAACTTTGTATTGAATTAACAATGTGCAAGACAAATTTGTAAATCATATAAGCGCTACGAAAAACTTTGTATTGAATTAACTATGTGCAAGACAAATTTGTAAATCATATAAGCGCTACGAAAAAACTTTGTATCGAATTAACTATGTGTAAGACAAATTTGTAAATCATATAAGCGCTACGAAAAAACTTTGTATTGAATTAAATATGTGCAAGACAAATTTGTAAATCATATAAGAGCTACGAAAAAACTTTGTATTGAATTAACTATGTGCAAGACAAATTTGTAAATCATATAAGTGCTACGAAAAAACTTTCTATTGAATTAACTATGTCCAAGACAAATTTGTAAATCACATAAGAGCTACGAAAAAACTTTGTATAGACAAATTTGTAAATCATATAAGAGCTACGAAAAACCTTTTCATTGAATTAATTATGCGTCAAACAAAATAAATTTGTAAATCACATTGTAACTACGAAAAACCTTTTATTAAATTAATTAAGAGCCATTCAAATTTGTAAATTACATTGGAGCTACGAAAAAACTTTTTATTAAATTAATTATGCGTCATTCAAATTTCTAAATCACATAGGACCTACGAAAAAACTTTGTATAGACAAATTTGTAAATCATATAAGAGGTACGAAAAAAATTTTCATTGAATTAATTATGCGTCATGCAAAATAAATTTGTAAATCACATTGGAGCTACGAAGAACCTTTTATTAAATTAATTAAGCGCCATTCAAATTTGTAAATCACATAGGAGCTACGAAAAAACTTTGTATAGATAAATTTGTAAATCATATAAGCGTTACGAAAAAACTTTGTATTGAATTAACTAAGTACAAAACAAATTTGTAAATCATATAAAAGCTGCGAAAAAACTTTTTATTTAATTAATTATGCATCATACGTAATAAATTTGTAAATCACATTGGAGCTAAGAAAAAACCTTTTATTAAATAATTAATAATGCTCCATTTAAATTTGTAAATCACATTGGAGCTACGAAAAAACATTGTGCAAGACAATATGTAAATCACAAAGGAGCTACGAAAACTCTTTTTATTAAATTAATTACGCGCATTATAAGTTTGTAAATCATATAGAAGCTACGAAAAATCTTATGCATTAATGTGTACGAAATTTATGAAAATAAAAAGTGACGACAAAAGAATTGTATTTAAATAATTGAATACATTTACATACGTTTCTAAAGGTGCAGCTATTAATATTTAAATCTGTTTAAACAAAATTTTGAAAATAAAACTTATAAATGTGTACACCGGCATAGGAGCTACGAAATGAATTTTTTGTTAGAGAAAACGAAATTTATGAATATAAGATGTTCTAGTAAAATAATGGCAATGAAATAAATAATTACATTTATGTAGATTTTTATTAAACTATTAATATTATTTTTTGTAATCAGGAAATTTGTTCCGAAATTTTGAAAAATATACTACAATTATATAATTGCGATTATTTTGTTATATCAACAAAAAAACAATTTAAATTCATAGAAATTAAAAATGACAGTTTAACAATATTGTATTATGTAGGGCCTATTCTATTTAAAAATGTAAAAAGCCCTCTATTTTGTTTAAAACCCGTGGTTTAAGAAAAATATACTAGGAATAATTAGTTTTATTTCTTTATTCAATAAGTTATAATTTATTTAAGAAAATTCTAAACGTTCTTTCGAGCAAATGTAAACAATAAGTTGTGCGTCTCGGAAACAAAATATTTTCAGAAAATAAATACGAAGATTTAAAAAAAACAAATAATATACAGATAAAATTCGAACGTCGAAGCAATATAACTTGAAAAAATAAAATGCAAAACTGAAATATTAAATTACGGAGGATAAATCTACGCGTGTTTAACTCACTTTCCAAGCGTTCGCGGCAATGTTATCACTACAAGATTCCCGACGTGTCTGAACTGAACCTAAGTGCGCGCTGCTTTGTGCCAATCTATCTGACCCACTGACCTTGATCGTTACGTAATAAGTCGGTTTAAACGCTTTTTGCCGAGAATCTTCTCAACGCGTTATGATGTCACACGCGCACATGTTTTGCGCAACTATGTAAATACACAGAACAAACTACTTGTAATCCAAATAGTTCGCTAGGTTCAAATGTTGGATTTTTTGGATAACGGACTCGTCTGAGCGACTTAGACAACCAACGTTATTAGCGAATTTCAATAGGAAAAATGAGCTATTGCAGTGGCCCTTATGGTAAGATCCAAGGTCGGGAGTAGCAAATGAGCACCGATCATGGTCCCCAGAACACGTTTAGGGGTGTAATTAAAAATCATATATATATATCAGGTCAGGCTAAACAGTACGCCAAATGTAGAGTTTTGTCCTTATATTTAAATCTATCCCTATAAGTAGGTACATATATATGTAAATATGTGTTCGCACTCTAGCGGCCTCATTTTAAGTCCGATTTGGTCCAAATTTCGTACACATGTTGGTTGTCTACGTCGCTCGGACGAGTTCGTTAGCCAAAAAAATCCAACAACCGGAAGCAGGTTTTTAGACCGGAAGTAATTATTTTTTCTGATTTTTCCTACGATGATTAATTTTTTTTAGAGTTTTTTCTAAAAATATAAATGTAGGATGTTATTCTGCACATTTTTTTTACGCTACCTTATTGGTTCCCTCAAAATCGATCAAAACGTAAAATACCATAAAAGTACCCGGTTCAAAGCCTTGTGGTGGATTTTACCGTGGGGTTGGCGTGCGAAGCACGCAATGCATTGTGTATTGAAAATACTCCCAACTTGCGGAATGGCGTGCGAAACTCGCAATGCATTGTGTATTGAAGATACTGGCAATACGGGGGTTGGCGTGCGAAGCACGCAATGCATTGTGTATTGAAACTACTCCCAACTTGCGGAATGGCGTGCGAAACTCGCAATGCATTGTGTATTGAAGATACTGGCAATACGGGGGTATTCGTGCGAAGCACACAATGCATTGTGTATTGAAAATACTCCCAATATGCGGAATGGCGTACGGAACATTTTGCAGCTATTCAGCACCGTCGTGGATAGATCTATTTCCCAAATGGTTGGTTGAAACCCTAAAACATAGGCCTATAAACGTAATTTTAGGAATTTGCTCAACTCACGACAGCGGTCCAGCTGCGTGGTCGAATTATTTCTTTTATTATAATAGGTCAATCTAGATGTATAAGCGGCTTAGTCCTCACTGACCCACAGAGAATCAATAGAACAAAATATACTGAAGATCAAAATACGAAAATTTGAAAGTACGTTCTCATGGAGTCATAGACGCTCACTTAGAAAGGATTTTGATAATTTCTTATTTTAAAGAGTAAAAATATTGAGGTACACTACCAGCTTCATAACGGATAAGAATCATTTTTGTGTCTCCAGTTCAATAGTATAATTATAAATTAAGGTAGGCCTATATTTATATTAAGAAATATATTTACAGGTGTTTTTCAGCTTGCAAATTATCCGTTGTAATAAGTTATATGTACATATAACTTAATATAAATATAGGCCTACTTTAATTAAGTACAAGACAGTTGCTTCGGATTTAAAGTTTAACATAATTTTAGGTTAGGCCTATACTCAACCAACACACGTCTCTTGAACATTACCGTAGCAATCAAGGAAATTTTCAATCCGTTAATTATTCTTCACAACCAACGGCTGTTTTAGGTTAAGCTAGCAAAATAAAAGCAAACACCCGTTATAATAATTCAACATCCGTTGTTACGTATTACATCTATTTATCTGATTCAGATCAAAAGCTCAACAACATAATTTTAGCTGAACCAGCACACGTTTCTTGAATGCATTCACATTTACTATCCACAGCAACCAAGTTAGCAAATTTAGAATCAGTTAATTAATCTTCACAACTCACAGCTTTTTTAGGTCAGGTTAATAGCTCTCTATTATATCAAAATGATTCCTGTCATTCACACAAAAACTCTTGCCTTACTGCGCATGCGTCATGATCTGGGTCACTACCACCCCCTGCTCTACCCCGATCCTAGTAGCGCTGTCATCATCAATCGTCATTTCCGGGAAAATAGCGGAGTCTACAATAGTCTGCATTTGTTGCACCAAAGGAGTTGGTGAGGGAGTAGGGGGCGTGGCCCTCTATTAATAATATAAATAAAAAAGAATGTACTGTATGTATGGACGAATATATTTATTAAAGCATAGCTGGAACGCATTGGTCAATTCAACCAATTATTTATTTTAAGATTAGCCTTAGACCAGAGGGAAAAATCACGTTTAATTATAGCGAACCCTTAGTTACTTATAAAATCTATATTTTTTGTAAATAATGTCCCCCTTATGCACGCAGTATCGCGTGGTATCACAACTTTCATTGTGATCACTATCTTGATCAAAGTAATATGTCTTTTAATTTTAAAGGAGAAAATGTAGCAGAAACTTTCTGTAACACGAAACATAATATGGGAAGTTAGCTTAAGAAAGGAAAATTATACACATTTGTTAGATATGGGAGGTTATTCTACAGTCTAGAGTCTAGAGTAAAAAATTGTAAAATTATGTACGTTTAACATTACACACATTGCTTTACTAGACACAATCCGAGTCAATATTTGGCTGCATAAACATCATGTGAATCCGTGGGATTTGTAAACAAAGAGCTAGGCATTATTTCCACTGAAAGTGTCTCATGCAGTTCCCCATACACTTACCATGCCCTGACGTTACTGTTTCCACGTGATGATGTCGTTTTCGTAACTATTCAACACGAATTCGATAGGTTTTCAGTTTGAATATTTTATTTTTGTACAGAGGATCTTGACCCCGCACTAATAGATAATTAAACCGTATACGTTTATAAGCTGAAATATTTTAAATAATATTTTTTTAAATACATAAAAGTGTAAAATGTTGAAATATTTAAAATATATAAAATGTTTAAAAGTTTAATTCAGATATTTATAATGATAATATTGTTAAACTTTAAACTAACTTTAACTAGAACTTTAAAGGCTGAGATTTTGAAATTATTATAGGCTATGTTTAAATCGCCTAAACGTTTAAAAGGCTGATATATTAAAAATTATAATATGATTAAATTGCTAAGATAATTAAAATACAGTAATAATATTGCTAAGATATTTAAAATAGTAATATGTTTGAAATGCCGAAAAGAATTAGATATTTAAAATAATAATATGTTTAAAAAGCATAAAAGTTTAGAAGGCTGCGATATTTAAAATGGTATGATTCAAATGCCTAAATCTTTAACAGACTGAGATAAGTAAAATAATAATGTTTAAAATGTAAAAAAAAAGTGTTATGTAGAGAAAACTGAGATATTTAAAATGATAATATACTTATGAGATATTTAAAACTATAAGATGTTTTAACTTGCTAAGATATGTAAACTAATAATAATATATGCTTAAAATGCAAACACGTGTAGAAGGCTGAGCTATTTAAAATAACAATATGTTTAAAATACATAAAGTTTAGAAGGCTGCGATATTTCAAATGATATGATTAAAATGTCTATAGGCCTACTTTTAAAAGGCTGAGATAGTGAAAATATTAATATTTTTAAAATTTCTAAACGTTTAAAAGACTGAGACATGTAACATAATACATTTTAAAATGCAAAAAAAGTTAAGAGAATGCTAAGATTTTTAAAATGATAATTTGTTTATGAGATATTTAGAATAATAATATGATTAAAATGGGTAAAAGTTTAAAAGGCTGAAATATTAAAAATGATAAGTTTAAAATGCCTAAAGTTTAAAGGCTAAGATATTTAAAATGATAAGTTTAAAATGCCTAAACGTTTAAAGGCTAAGATATTTAAAATGATAAAATTAAAATGCCTAAACGTTTAAAGGGTAAGATATTTAAAATGATGAGTTTAAAATGCCTAAACGTTTAAAGGCTAAGATATTTAAAATGATAAGATTAAAATGCATAAACGTTTACAGGCTGAAATATTTAAAATGATAAGATTAAAATGCCTAAACGTTTAAAGGCTGAGATATTTAAAATAATAAAATGTTTAAAATGCCTCAATGTTTAAAAGGTTAAAATATTAAAAATTATAATACGCTTAAATTGCTAGGACATTTAAAATAATAATATGTCTAAAGTACCTAAAAGAATATAAGACTTATATATTTAAAATATAATATATTTAAAATGCTAAACATTTAAAAGGATTAGCTACTTAAAATAATAATATGAATAAACTTTTAAAAGAGTGAGATTTTTAAAGTGATTTGATTTTTAAATTGCTAAGATATGAAAAATAATAATAATGTTGTTTTAATGTCTAAAAGTTTAAAAGATGGAGTTTTTTTAAATTACCAGATATTTTAAACGACTATTGCAAAGTTATTAAAAATGATAAGTTGTTTAAAACGAAGAAAAAATAAAAACGGTTAGAATGTTTAAAATGAATGTTATTTAAAATGCCTAAAGGTTTTTAAGGCTGGAATATTAAAATGATAAGACTGTTTGAATGCCTAATGTTATAAAATGTTTGGATTTAAAATTATAAGTTGTTTAAAATGCCGAAAATAACAACGGTTAGGATGTTTAAAATTAAATTTATTTCAAATTCCTAAAGGTTTTAAAGGCTGGGATATTAAAATGATAAGACTGTTTGAATGCCTAATGTTATAAAATGTTTGGATGTACAATTATAAGTTGTTTAAAATGCAGAAAATAACAACGGTTAGGATGTTTAAAATTAAATTTCAAATGACTAAAGGTTTTAAAGGCTGGAATATTTAAAATGATAAGATGTTTAAAAGGCTAAAATATGTAAAACTAGCTGACCCGTACTTACTTGATGTAATACGCTGATTTAATTCAGTTAGTTACGTTTACTTATTTACGTTGTTTTATAAACAACTGTTAGTTAAACAGATTGTTAATCGATTTTTTATCAAAACTTTTATTTAATATGACTGTTAGTTAAACAGATTGTTAATCGATTTTTTATCAAAACTTTTATTTAATATGAAAGTTTTTTTAATCAATTTTTGTAACGAAAACATTAGTTTTAAGTTGTTTGTCTACTTTTCATCAATAGCGGTGAACAAAAGCTTTAAAATTATGTTTCAATCGTTAATTTTGATGAAGAATTGACAAAAAACACCTTTAAGAAATCTATACTTATAAAAGCCAAATACCATTGACTCTTGACTCATCACAGTTTCTCCAAAACCACGAGGCCTACAAACATGAAATTTGGCACTAATACTCTTTATAGGCTCTAGACGCGTACTAAGAAAGGGTTTCAAAAATTCGAAATTTTAGGGGAGGTTTGGGGGGTCAAAGTTACTACAAAAAATCATCGAACGGATTGGAATGAAATTTGGTAAGTAGCTTCCTCTAGGGCCCTAGGTACTCGCTAAGAAAGGGTTTTTAAAACTTCGAAATTTTAGGGGGGGGGATCAAAGTTACTTAAAAGAAACGCCGAACGGATTGGAATGAAATTTATTATGTAGCTTCCTCTAGGGCCCTAGGTGCTCGCTAAGAAAGGGTTTAAACATTTTAGGGGGGTTTGGGGGGTAAAAGTTACTAAAAATCCCCATAAGAAATACATAGTGTAATATATTTATTGATATAATATATTTTTTGTTAATATACATTTAACTTTGATTTGTCTATCCGTGCAAAGCCGGGTCGGGCCAGCTAATAATATATAAAGATACCTAATAATATTTTAAATGTCTCAAATTTTTAAAGGCTGAGATTTTTTTTTTAAGTTACGACATATTGCATAAAAATGAATAGATGTTTAAATTGCAAAGATATTTAACATTATAAGACTGCTTAAATGCCTAAAATGTTTAGATATGATAAGCTGTAAAAAATAAATAAAACGCTGAAAATAAAAATGTTTACCTTGTTTAAAATGTCATTCATTTTAAATACCTAAAGAGTTTAAACCTAAAATATAATAATAATAATTCGACCAGGCAGCTTCCAAAATTAAGTTTCTATGCCTATGTTTTAGGGTTTCAACCAACAATTTGGTAAATAGGTCTATTCACGACGGTGCTGAATAGCTGCAAAATGCTTCGCACGCCATTCCGAATATTGGGAGTATCTTCAACACACAAATCATTACGTGCTTCGCACACCAACCCCACGGTAGAATCCACCACATGGCTTTGAACCGGGTAATTCTATGGTATTTTACGTATTGATCGATTTTGGGGGAACCAAGCGAGCTATAAGGTCGCGTAAAAAAAGAAAATGTGCAGAATAACATCCTACATTTATATTTGTAAAAAAAACTTTAAAAAAAATCATTCTCGAAGGAAAAACCTAAAAAATAGTTACTTCCGGTTCAAAAAAGTGCTTCCGATTGTTGGATTTTTTGGCTAACGGACTCGTACGAGCGACGTAGACAACCAACATTTGTACCAAATTTGAACCAAATCGGACTTAAAATGCGGCCACTGGAGTGCGAACACACATATATACATGATTTTTAATGACACCCCAAAACGTGTTCTGGGGACCATGATCTGTGCTCATTTACTACTCCCGACCTTCGGTCTTACCATAAGGGCCACTGCAATAGCTCATTTTTCCTATAGAAATTCGCTAATAATTCGTGTCAATGTGCTGAACAGTTTTTAAAATGAAGCACTGTTTGTTAAACTAGCATC
>JAGFPH010014712.1:0-22894 GCA_018207615.1 Philaenus spumarius | reverse complement strand
TTTGCCACTTCTACGTGTGATATGAGTTCAGTTTGAGCTTTCATCTCAACACTTTCCTCCGAGCCGATCAACGCTGTATAGAACTAATACTAGCAGATGTCCCCGCACTTAATTTACGCTTTAACAAGTCAATACCTTATTGTTATATAAGAGCAATGGTACCAAAAATTCGAATTATCCAAAATAAAATTTGAATTAAACACGATTTTTTACCATTGTTTTGATGCAGAATTCTAGGGACCGGACAAAAAATTTGAATTATCAAAAATTTCGAATTATAGAAGTTTGAATTATCTAGAATTGACTGTACTGTAAAGCAAAAATTAATGTACAGAATCGGTTATTTTATTAAGCTTTATTTATGTCAATTAACTTCTTATAGTTATTCTCTTTATGATTTATTACTTCACAATCTCTAGGAATAAATATTGTTTTATTAGTTTACATTTTTAAACAAGCCAAACAAGTTTTTATTATAGTCCATTCTAAAATTTAATTTTTGTGTGATAAATTCCAAAAATCGAAGAAACTTATCAAGGATGATGGAATTGAATTTATTTTCAGCCTAATTTAGTATAAAAGTTTGTTCATGGAGGCATATTTCAAACCCTTTATAGGCCTATGGCTAGTTTTGGTACAATATTATTATAGTCTTATTAGAAATGGATAAGAATTCATATCAATCATATTCTTTAAAAGGATTAGGTTAGATTAACACTTTCCGTGCAATGCCATTTTATGGTCCTATTAGCAACGACTAGCAAGTTGGCGCTCTCGGATCGAGCTTGAGGTTTTAACGCCTATAACTTTTTTTGTAGTTGCTAGGCTACGCTAACAGTACTCGTAGAAACGAGTACTATACTCTACTAACTACTGAGGAACGAAATATGGCCATAGGCAATTGACATTGACTAAATCCCCTTTCTTTCAATGTAAAGTAAATATTGCATGTGCGGAAAAAGCCGAGCTCAGTCATGGCGATGGAAATTTTTTGCGGCTTTAACCGCTTCAGCACGGAACGTGTTAACATAAAAAGGAACAACAATACTTAACAATGATCACAATAGGATAGGTTTAGGTTTATTAAAATCTCTATTCAATTACAAATATATTCATAAATATTTTCTGATCGGTTCAATAGCTTACTGTTCATTGTTCATAAATTATTTTGATTTATCATGATATATCTAGGGAAAGGTTAAGCAACTATTTTAAAATTATGCATTCAAAATTTTCATCGATAACACAAGATCAGATAATAGAGTTATTACAGTGAAATAGGGAACTCACATCAAATTAAATATTTTAGAAATTCGTTTTTCTATATAATTTTATTTTTTAACAAATTGCTTAGCTTTAATCTTAAACTAAGCCAATAGGTCGAGTTTGCACTTATATGAATCCGCGACACAAAGTCTGCATTTTTCATTAAGCTAATTATTTTCTATTCTATTATACAACTGGATAAAGTTATTCTAAATTTGACAATAACTTCCTAAATCTAGCCTAAATTCTATCTTAATACTTTTTGTGATTTATTTTTACTATTTTTCACGGACCTATCTTATGCATTCGCGAGTGTTTCAATTTACATTGGAATGTTTTATAGTTAAAACTCTGTTCTTTGCGTATTAACTATTTCGTTGTCATGTTAACTAGCAAAATGGTTGACTTTAGTTTATGGATGGTTCGATCAGATGGATGTTCTACAAAACATGAGATAATTTAAGTTTTACCATGTATTTTAAATACAGGAAAATAATGTTTTCTAATGGTGTTGTGTGGAAATTTGGGTGTAAAAGTTTTGCGTACTGAAATTCTAATAGATGTATCTAACGTGATTGAATAAGTGTGTAAATAAGCATATGACCTATGTTGAAAATACAGTGAAACCCTACGTTCTATTTTAACTTGGTCATATCAATTTGGAACAATTTATTAGTTAAATTTTTTTATCTTACATCTCCTATCGGTCTAAATTTGTTTAGTTAGGACTTTGATTAATTTTAAAAACCTAGGCTGTTTCATTCATTCATTTGCCTTCTCTGAAAGCTTAAATGTTTGTCTTTGGAAATTATTTATATGAGGGTATTTTTTAAATTATTTTAGTAGACCTATTAGGTAATCTAGTAATCATCAAAAGTATAACTAAAACATTAGCTTTCCTATTCGTCACCTGACTCTTCGTTTAGCAAAATTTCTCTTATATCGCTAGGGTTACATAAAGTAATGTAGGAGTACGTTCATCTAAACTACATTGATCTAAACTAGTTTATCATAAAAATACATGTTCTTCTGCTATAAATGAAAATTAATGTGAATTTTCAACAGGTATATTAAAAATATATAAAGTAGATAAAATATAATGTATTTTGTTTGTTTACAGTTCCAATTATCATCGCCATAAACAAGATTGACAAGCATGATGCAGATATAGTAGGTAAACATAATATAGATTTTCATAGAGTAACTATGTGTAACTGCTGACACATTAATTCTTTCAAGTTTGAAGTCAGTTAAAAAATATTTCTTTATTTTAATTCTTTCTATACTAAAGTTTAAACAATAATTAATAGGTGAAAAATAACTTTAACACTTATCTATAATCAAATTCAAAGATTTGTTTACCAAAAATATAAATGATTAACTGAGTTGTCTATAAGTTATATTGGTGAAACTTTTAAGATTGTCATACCCTTATTGTAAATCGCTCAATCTCCTTTCTATCTGATGAAAGTTCCCCAGTTTTATCTACCTCCCACAGTAATCTCTCATAATTCTACAAGTCTTTCCAGTTCTAAGTTAGACTAAGCTGCTTATTACAATCATGCTTTAACCTGTTGAGGAGTACTGATGGCTATATCCGTCAACCTTAGTAGGTCCTATAAGAGTAAGCAAAATTATCATTAATGGACACCTGGGAGTAAAGAACACTTTTTAGTTTTATCTTTTCACAATGTATTTAAACGTTATAAAATACTAAAATAATGCGTTATTTTTACCTTCTAGGCGTTGAAACTAAACATTATGTTTTTTTAGAATTTTTGTAAAGTGTGATAATTTTCAAAAAACGGGTATGCGCAAAGTGCTACTTCACATTTGGTACACTCATAAGCAGTTTCTTTTCTTTTACGCACACTTTGTGTTGTATTTGAGCACACAAAGCAGCGTTTTAGTTTTCTTCGGCCATTTTCTCCAGCTAATAGAGGTCGTGGGAAATGGTGGCCTGACAAGCGTAGCAGCTGCTGAGCTCCGCCCACTGGATGCGGGACAACTCCGGCCTCTTGTCTCAACGCAGCATGAGTTTCCAATATTTGTCTAATGAGGTTTATTACTTTGGACGTTCCACAGTCAAAGTAGTACGTAAGAACACCATTACCCGTAAGAACGTAAACAGCCGTAATATTGATTATTAGAACAAGCCTGTTGGGGACTGTTAAAACAGTCATTACTCTTTTGGGATCACTTTATGCTAATCCTCAACAGGTTAACTTAATTCCAAAATAATTTTAGTTGTCAGCCCCCTGTAATGACTTCAAGTCCTGTAATGACTTTCCCAGTCCACTAATTCAAAAAGCTATTATGATGAATTATAGATTTGAGCTACTACAATATGATTCATTCATAGTATTTACTTGACTATGGATGGCTATAAGTATGGTGGCTTGACTTAAGATGGTTTAAATTTCATCTAGGATTTTCAGGATGTCCTTCCTCTCTGTGCCCTAGATTATTATTTTCTTATTGTTCAAATCTTTAAAATTTGTTTGTATTCATTGTTTGGTATATATTTTGATACCACCCCTGATTCTTTGGCATGTAAGATGAAACTGTTCTGCAATTCAATGTTCTCCAGCTGTAAATTTGATTGTTATTTCTATTTTGTTATAATTGTTCTGCTTACATACTTCACCAGCAAGGATTAGTTTAACTAAATTACAAGTGAAAAAACATGAGCCAAGATCGGGACTCGAACCCAGGACCTTTACCGAAAAATGGTAAAAGTCCTGGGTTCTAATCACGGTCTTGGTCCATGTTTTTTTCACTTGTAATTTAGTTGTACATTTTTATTTAGATAATCTTTAATTGTTCCACAAATTCTGATTTTATATCATATTACATTAATTTAGAAGAATTACAGTATATTTTTTTATCAATATAGCTAGGAGAACTTGATTAGTTTATTTGGATAACAAATCTATCTTCCTCAAATAGAAATATTTTGTGTAGGTAACATTTTGTGCACAACACTACTGTACACATTTAAGAAAACAGTTTAGTTTGGTTTCTTTTCAGGAATAAGTTAGTACTTTGACTTTACCCTAACTTTATCTTCTAAACTAGCTGTTAAACCAGGCTTTGCACGAGTTAAATATAAGCAATAACATTTTTAGTATGTATATTTTATCCATCCAAATTTATATATTTTAATTTGAGCTCTCTCTTATGTAATCATAAATGGTGAATGATGGTGCAGGCTCGCTTTATACAACTGAAAAATGAAAATGTTTATTGTAAGAGAACCATATTTATGCTTACAGACGTATTTGTAGATATTTTTACTACCAACGATGCACCTATGCAATGTTTTTTTGTACTTTTAATGGTTTAGCCAATATATTGTCATTATAATTATTATTTCTTCTCTTTGAAAAAGAGGTGTTTTAAACTTCTCAAATACAGGAAAAATATAGTTAGAAGCTATTTTATTATCTTAATACAATAGATAAAATCAATAAGCCCCAATAATAAATATAATAATAGTTTTAAATAGAAACCTCAGCGGCAAGATGTAAAATTATATTTTAAAAGTACCTTAATATTGACAAATTTGTAACTATTTTAATCAAACAAATAAATAATAAAACTACATAGGCATATACAATCACCTACTATTTTGATTTATAATATTTTGTTTGGCATACATTCCTCTTTAATAATGGGTGGACCAGAAATCAGTTGATACTTGCGATAATTATGTTCAAGCAGTAGTTGTTCAATTAATAGAGGAAACCATGAGGTCTATAATGCCCTGGCCAAGGTGACTCAGGTCATAAGAGTCATATTTAACCCTTTAAATAATCACAGGCAATGGTATTTTATCATCATAGAGTATGCGAAAACCCTTAGGTAACGATATAACATCGCCACAGGGTTTATGTTTTTAAACATGTATAAATAGATATTTACCAACAAACATCAATTGTTTGGAGTAATATATAGTATTTTGATTAAATTATTAACAATAGTTTGTTTTTCTTAAACAGTATACATGCTGTAACAAGCTAGAAACATTTTATACTCTATGCAATTGTTTGGCATCACTAGCTGTACACGATCAGCTGTGATATACATAGTTAGCTATCTTTAGTTGTATATATAACTTTAATCTGGTCTAAGTTTATCTTTCCCCATGTTTGATTATTTTTAGTATTTGTTACTGGAATTATTTTGTTAAAGTTTTATTTATAGTATTGTCGAAAAATGTTTGTACAATTAATAATGGTTAATATTTTTTTATTTGCTAGGTGAAATGAGTGATATGAAATGGACATCATTTTATACTTTTATGTAGATCATTATTAGAGTGAATATTTGAAACAAATTATTAGCTATAAATCATAAAAAAAAAAAAAACATTACTGAAGGACATGAAATATAAATAAGATAATCTTACAAATAAATGTCCTTTATTTAAAATGTTGTATTATTACAGTAGTTTTAAAAAATAGATGGAAGAAAAGAAAAAACTTTTACTACATGTGTAGTATAAAGGAGACTAAATTCAAACGGAGGGGGAGAAAAGATCAAGAACTGTTGTTTGCATAGGTGCAAGAAAATGACCTTCAGAATGCTTTTTTTAAATAAAAATTTTAGTATAAATAATATATATATATTTCTGTTTTGTTATTCAAAGATAAATTGATAATACAGTATACTTATGGTGAGTTCTTCATTTTCTTTGCTTATGTTTTTATTTCATAAGTTATATCTCATATTACGTTAATTTTTTAAGTGCTGTAGAAAATGATGGTTATTCATGTTTTTTTTTTTTTGTAACCTTTTGTGCTCACATAAATATAATTATTAAAATGTAAAAAAAAATGAAATACCAAATCATACCTGTATTCAATATGACTGATCTGTGCCAAATATCTTCTCATACTACATGTGTATTATTTCTTTTCTGTGATGTCAGGATCACAGATTAATATAAAGCGCAAATCATGACTGGCCACTGGCACTCCACAGATTGACAATGTTGTCGACCTGCAAAAATTCACAATTTGAGTTTATAAAATTTTGTGGGTTGGATCACTGTGGAAGTACTTGGAATTATGGTTTGTGGTTGTCAATTAAAATTTTAGACAGACATAATGGGCGATTAAGAGTGCTTTAATAACACATATTTTAATCTTTCAAAATTTAATAATCTTAATAGAAATAAGCATCATTTCTAGCACAGAAAAGTTATATCAACTTACACATACAGTAGAGTACTGATATTTAGAGTTGAATGGGACTGAGAGTACCTCGAACTACATGGAATATGAAAAGATTAAAATATTGAACACTGAGGTACAAAGGTAATTTTATACACAGTACAAAAATAGAAACTTACTTTTTAAAGAAATCATAAATAGTGCTCTGCAACGTTTACAAACAGCGATGTCACGCCAATAAGAGATTTATACGGTATAGGCTGCAGTAGCTTCAGGTTGTTGTTCAACGTAGCTTAGCGCTGCATCTAAATCAGGGATTAAACAAATGTCACACACAATACTGTAGTGGGTCTCAGTCTGATTTATTTTTAGACAGGCCCGAATTTTAAGACATGGGTGGGGAATACAACAGTGACGGGAAAAGTGTTTCTTTTGTATATTGAAAGCGCTATTTGTGGCTCGAATTACACGGAATCTTGGATTATCGCGACTCGAATTACCGGGATTCTAGTGTATTTAGATTATAATATTAAAAAAATTTAAATTTAAATCGAACCTAAAGCAGGAAAATAAAATATTATTATTATTACTATAGATTAATACTTGGGCAAGCTTTTGATTGTCGAAATATTCCTTTCACAACATGGCACTTTTTTCATACATATCCAAAGATCACTTGACGCACTTAATTTTTTTTTTAACAATCGTCGCAATCCATTCTTATGAAGACTTTCTTTATTAATGTATTGCACCAACTATGAATAAAAGTTTAACAATAGTCACAGAGGAATACTCCTGAGACCTAGCCTGTGACAACTAAACATTCAATTTGCTTTTCGCAAGTAAATATGAAGAAATTTCTTTTAGTTAACACAATTTTCATGCTATTTTTTCATTTAATAAATGACATAACTTAACAAATGTTTATTTGTTCCTTAAAACTGTTTAAAACAACATTAATTTGTAACATGGTGACGTACGCCCATCCAGCTCTGTGTTTGGCTTTGGTTGATGTGTTGATACCTTCTCTGTCAAAATTCAGCAAGGGATACGGTAACTTTGCCCCCACCGTTCACTAACGAGTCTAGTTTGCGACTGAAGAAACTGCAGCTGATTACAGTAGTTTTATATCTTCTGCATCATTTGGTGCATGATTTAGGCCATTGTGTCTATGAAACGTGTCTTTGAAATTTCCCTCACTCAGTGTCATTTAATTTTTAAATTCAAGGCTGTCTGCACTTAAAATAAAAAGTATTTACAATTATTTCGTCTGCATTTGTTTAAAACATTGTTCACAATTATTTGTCTGCTTAAACTTGCTATTAAATGTAATAAAAGAAATCTCTTTCAATATTATAATTTATTGATTTTTTATTTAATCCAATATTTTTATTACTTCAATTTGAATTTCCTCTGGGCTAAAATCTTAATGTTTCTCCATAGAATTACATATGTTACAAATTTAAGGGCTGCGGAGCAAATTAGGCCTTGGCGTCCAAGAACTTTTAGCGTGGCGTCCTCCACTGTGATAGTTACTCAGATATGACTAATTTTCTAGTAATTTTACTTTTTAGCATAAAGTTGTAATAAATTATTTTACTTGTTTCAATTGATGTTATTTTCTTTACATTGTACGAGTTTTCAAAGTTGAACAGAAATCTATCTATAAAACAGAGAGTATTTTTACTCAAAGCTCATTGGGAGCGACCATAATTACAATGATGCAATCAATTCATCTATGTAAGTCTTTCTAATACTATACCACCATCAAGGCGTACAAGAGGTTTAAGAAAAACTGGATCAGTACCCGATCATCTTTGTTGAAGTAGGGTTGTTTCTGTACTGTAGAAGAAAACATAATAAGTTGTAACAGTGCTTTGAGTTGTAATTAGTGCAGAAAACTAAATCCTAGTTTTATCAAGAATCAAACGAAGAAGATTATAATAGACACATGGAATTCTGAGAATGGGTATCATCTGACAAAAAAATGATAACAACTTTTATCAAAACCTTCTGTGAACATATTTAAGATAAATGGATCCGCGAATAGATTTAACTGTATTTTTCTGTTTGGGGGATGGTAAAAGATAAGAGTTTACTGTATGAGAACTAACAGTATTTACTACTTGATACAGATAGAATTCGAGTGACTGTCTTAAGTGCGTCCATATTTGAAGTATCAACTTTAACTTTGAATGTTTGAAATTAGATTAATCTATAATATACTGTGTTTGTATTTTGTACTAATTGTCATCTGTTTTGCCTTTGCAAATACAGTTACTGACAATTGTGCATTTTTGTCATCTGACTTATGGGTCACCTACGGCTTTTTTCTACAACAGTTTTACAATTAAAAGTCACAATTTTTACAAAATTTTAGAGTTAAAGATTATAATAATAACTCATTTCCAAACACATAAATATTACAACAATTTTAAAGGTCATTTGTAATCTAAAATCTGATAAATTTTACAATGTAACAATTTTAAAATACATTTTCTTCCAAGGCTAATACAAATATATTGATTATTTTTACAATTATTTCTATAAGATTTAGGTTCTCTTTCTCAGGGTTCTTGTATGTTTGGACCCTACATAAATAAAACAAACTGATAATATTACCAAACAAATATCAATTTAAGAATAATTTTTCAACTTTTTATATCAAATGTACTTTTAAAGTTTATATTTCATGTACAGAATTCAGTAAATTATCAAAGCTAGTTTTTGTCAAATTATTTATTTATTTATAGTAAATAATTTTATTTTTATCAAGCATTATTTCAATTTTTCAAATCAATAGAATGGATATTAAATTTGGTGTATATTTTCTAATAGTTTGAAGTATATAAGCTTTTAGTTTGTTTGATAATAATAACATTTATTTAACAGCTTTTGCTTTATACATTTTACACCTGTTCACTTATTTTTTTTAATCAAACACTATTTATAATTTTCTTAAAGTTATTACAACTAATAAATCGTTTTTATTCTACTAACCTATATTTTTAGATGTATATGTTGCTTGTTAGGTTCTATTATTTCATCACAGGGAGTTCTTCAAACTATAGAACACTTGAAAGAAAGGACAATCTTACAGATTTACAGTACTCAAGTAAAAAAAATATAGCTGATTAAAAATTAATTACTCCTTGTATAATTCTCATTTTTGTGTGTGAAATAAACAAAACATTCTTCATTCTCAATAAAAATTTTTAAATATAATGAATTCAAAAAGGCAGAAAACTATTAATTACTTTTGGAAAAATTAGGGAAAGAACTAGATAAAATTGCTGATCTAATCCTTATTTTTTTTATAATAGCAAAAAATATGTTTTTGTTTAAATGTACACCTTAGTAAAATACTTTAATGTTTACACATAAATTGTACTAATCATTTCAATTCTCTGTCATTGTTTGTAAATTTAAACCACAATAATAAAACAAATTCTATTTTGGTAACCCATAAACATGTACTGTACATACATTTTACTGGAAAAATGTACTAACTTGTACTTTAATAAAACCAAATTTCACTTAACTTGTTAAAAATGTAAGCGCTTCTTGTACTTTAATGAAATGAGCAAGCTGCTATTACAGAATACAGTAGAACTCCAACTATCCGGATTAATTGGGACTGAACCCGATCCGGATAATCAAAAATCCGCATAATTGGATTTTTTTCCAATGCCGTCCAATGGAAAAATGCCGTTTTTAGGAGAAAAACGTAAACAAAACACAATAGAAAACATTTACGGCATTTATTATGAAAAAACATTATCAATGACAATGTTTACGTTACGTAATATTTACAAACAATAAATACTAAATCACTGTAAAATACATTATTTTTTTAACATACCAGGCAGAGTCAGCTCCTTTGATACTTTAAATCGATTCCGCACCGCCAAGTCTCGCATCCGTTTGACCATGTTCTTATTCAAATCTGATCCGGATAATTGGCGATCCGGGTAATTGGAGTTCTACTGTAGATAATAACTGCCCTTTCTTATTGTATCATTTTTTATCTATTTTTCTCAAATTAGGAAAGAACAAAGCGAATGCTGATACAGCAAGGCATTTTGTTGGAAGATGTTGGTGGAGATGTACAGTCTGTTCCAATATCTGCTCTTAAAGGCACTAATGTTGATACACTCATAGAAGCTATCATTCTTCAAGCGGAACTTATGGATATAAAAGCTGACTACAATGGTTTAGTTGAAGGCGTTGTTATTGAATCTAGTACTGATGTCCACAGAGGGTAAGTTGTATTTCAATTCATATACATGTGCATAAACCACTATAGAGTGTAATTCATGTGCATACAGTACTTGGATAATGCCATTTCAGTCATAAAAACAAGACGGGAGTAAAACTAAGTTTTTGTGCTTGTGGTAATACATTTTCTAACAAGAGCTTATATGTTCAAACTTATTTATGCCATCTATATCTGTCACATCATTTCTTTCTTCATTGTAATTTGAAAACTGTAGTCTTAATTTAGAATATGGAGCAGAAAATATTTCTTCGTAAATGAACCCACCAACCAGCTGAGTGGTTTGAATAAAGTTCATTGCCTTTACATCTGTGTTTTATACAAAATTTCAGGAAAACTTAAACAAAGTATGCTTATATCCAGGGAAATAACAGTTCTTTCTCCGGCATGAAAGACATTTTGTCAATAAATGGACACAGACATGAAACTCTAAGTAGAGAGCTGTCAGATCTTGGGAAATGACCTAGGAACTGCAAACTAAACTAAGTAAGAGGGGAACTGTTATGTATAAAGTAAATTCCTATCTAAAACACTGTATTTTGCTACCTCAACATAATTTTTATGAGTGTTTATGTCACAAATTCAATTGGGAAGAGGCAAAAATCATACACCGGGAAAGAAATCTTTACAAACGTAAAATAATTGAAGCCTCATATATAAAACTAGCAGACAACTCTATCAGCCAAACAAGCATTGAAGTTAGGCCACTATGGCTCCCATTATTAAAACAAGAACTAAAACTTGATTATAATAACCATATTAATAATAAAACAGAAATGTTACCGACTAATAAAAATGCTGAACTTTTACCAGTAGAATCACCACGTGGTGTTATAACCAGTTCCCGTGCGAAACACTTGAACTATGTGAAACAATAGGAAACTACCCCTTCCTGTTGGCCACGCCTGAATACTCGGGCCAGTTGTCAGTCTCTCTCTAGCTTGTTAACTAGAAGCTTGCCATCAATTGCGTGTGCTTAGTGTATGAATTGTGTTGTGACTGTGGTTGGTGTGTTTGACTTCTCAGTCTTAGCACTGAGATCCATCATGTAGATATTTAAGGTTAGTAATAATTTGTAGTTTTACTTTGTTCACCCTTACATAGGCCTAGTTGCCTAGGTTTATGTACCGTTAGTTTTAGTCACTTGAGAACGGGAATTGATTTGTATTCCCGAAACGTCGTGTTTGAAATGATGGCAAATGTCTGAACAAGTAATTATAATAAAATTTCATTCATGTTATTATTAGTATTTATTATTATTAACAGTTAACACTAATATTAGATTTTTCTTGCATATTCGTAGAAACAAATTTTTTAAAGAATTTGATTTATATTTTTATTTAAAAAGATATGTAATTTAGTGTTTTTTTTTTAAATAAATTAATTAGTTAGGTTATTTTTTAATGTATTAGATTCGTTATCCTATTACTTTAAATGAGCAATTCTTGTATCTATCTTTGTATCTGTTGCGGATCTCGAAAACGGCTCTAACGAATTCAAAGAAATTTTATATTTAGGTGTAGTTTTGATTTTTAAGTACACCCATATAATTGTATTCCGTGTAAAAACGCATTTTTTTGAGAAAATCTAATTTAAAAGTTGAAAAATTTAACATAGGGTTCTATGGGTTGCCAAGTTGGTTACAAAATAACAACGAAATATTAAATAAAGCGATCAAAACAGCTGTTTATAAACAAGCCAATTGAGGAGTTGGCTGGAGGAGTGGCCTCAGGTCATTTTTCGGTAGAAAGTTTCAATCGATCCGCCATTTCATTCTATACAAATCAGTTTTTGATTCATACAAATATCTCTTTTCTTCATTTAGTTATTATTGTTTTTCTACAAGCGTGTTCTGGAAATCAGCTGTCATCAGTTTTAGAGGAAAGCTGTTAGTTGTTTCTTTTGTGATGATTACATTGAGGTTATGTTTTAAAGTTATGTTTTGTGTTAGTGAAGTTGAGTAATAAAAGTTGGGACAGTAATCATTATTATTGTTGTATATTCTGTTTATACGTTAGTGAGAACATTTCTAGTTGAAAATGAACGAAGATTCTAGTGAGGAGTTCATTGGAGAAAATGAAGAGTCTTCATCATTAGACGACCCCACACCAACCAAAAGAGTGAAAGTAGGTAGGAAAATCAATACGGACCCTTCAACATGGAAGAAAAATGTTAAAAAAGAACGTAGAGCATCCGGTAAGTCTTACTTAAAAACTACAAAATATGGTGAAGTAATCACGAAGGGAAAGACGTTTACAATAATAACTACCTGTTGTCCTAAAAAGTGCTATTCTAATGTTACGGCAGTGCACCAAGAGATGCTTTTCGATAATTTTCATGCTTTAGGAAATAAGGCTAACCAAGATTTGTATCTTTCTGGATGTATGTACGATAAAGAAATAAAAAGCCGAAGGGCCAATGAAACAGCTAAACCGATTGCAAACTTATGGGAGTACAATCTGATTGTCCCAGAAATAAGCAGTCGAATATTAGTTTGCAGACAACTTTTGTTAAGCATATTTCAAGTTACAGCTAGAAGGTTTCGTACCATCCAAAAAAAACTGAAAACAGGTAGCATTGATTTTACTGACAAAAGGAGTACTCATAATAACAGGCCCCATAAGATTGAATATGACGTATGGTCTCTTATCAAAGAGCATTGGTCGTCAATGCCAAATACACCATCACACTACTCAGCCAAACAAAGTAATAGACTTTATTTTGACTATACTGAGCTAAATATAACCAAACTATTCAGCTGTTCAAGTTATACTATAATGAGAAGACTGGAAAAGATCTTAGTTTGAAATATAAGACATATTTTAAAACGCATTCACCGTACTCTTTTCGAAAGCCACGAACTGATACGTGTGACTTTTGTGAAAAAACAAAAATGAAAATAAAAGTAAATCCTGATGACCAAGAGTCAAAAATTATGATGAGACTCCACGATACAAAAGTGGCAGGTTGCAAAAGTATTAAACATGATATTCTGAAACTGACGAGATTACTTTGATTTTAGAATTCGATAACAGTCAAAACCTACCTCTTCCCCAACTAACGGTAAACTCGTTCTACAAACGTTTACTTTGGTATTACGTATTCAATGTTCACTGGCACAATGACAATGAGAGTACCATGTACACATACTTAGAGACTGAAAGTAGTAAGGATCCTGATACTGTGGCCTCATTTTTATTTGATTTTATAAGCAAGAAGATTGAGAAAAATCCTAATATTAAAGAGATAATACTACTATCCGATAACTGCTGTGGCCAAAATAAAAACTTCAAAATGAAGATGTTTTGCTCTTTCATTGCAGTCAAGTTTCAGGTTAATGTACTTCAGCTATTCCCAGTAAGGGGTCACTCTTATTGTCAATGTGACAGGAATTTTGGCGCATACTCTAAGACTATTCATAGAAGAGAAAGAATAACTACTACTGACCAATATGACGCTATTATAAGGAGCAAAGCAACTGTAACACCAGGATATGATTTGGTGAAGAAATGGAGTGCAGCTTTGGTAGAATACTTTCACGAGTATAAGAATATTTGTTCTAGGAATGTGCAGTTTAAAATCCAGCAGTACTGCAGGATAAACTATACTTCATCTGGAAACGTGTTGGCAGCCTCTACTTATTTTGGACCCTTTACACCCTTTGCCTTCCTCATTAGGGGCAAGAACTTTGTAGACTTCCAAGTCGAATCAGTTGAACATCTTGAAAGAATTCCCCTTAAACAAGCAAAAGAAAAGGATCTTCGAGCTCTATATCCGTTTCTCTCCCCAGATGAATGTGAATGGTTCAACAACGTCATTGAAAAGCCAAAAGAACAAAATATTATGGAAGAAGCAGTTGGTTCTATCGAAGAAGAAACAGTCGGATCCGAGGAAGATGAAGTTTCAGACTATGAAGCTATTATAGCTTATGAATTTCCACAGTAACCTTTTTGTGAAACTAGAAAAAGTAATGTAATAAACTTAACTTAGTTTGTGATCATGATTTGTTGCTTTATTTTATCATATAAATTAAAAATGAAGGGTTTAATACAACTTTACTGCGTTGACAAGTTGTTCTATGGAAAAACGACCCCTGACATGACCCTATATTGTACGATATAACTGTGTTGGGTAAAATGTTATATATGTTTGAAGATGTTCTTCTTAAACTAGATAAATTTATCTATTAAACTTATATAGTATATAAGCTGAGAAAAAATGTATAGTGTAAAAAAAAAATATAAGTTCAACTTTCAAAGTTGATTATCTCAAAGCACGCTTTTTTGACTCAGGTTGTTTTTCCACCTAACTCCTCAATTTATACTGTTTTAGCATGTTGGAAATAGAGTGGAATAGAACTGAGATTGATTATTATCCAAAATCAGCTGTTCATTGGATAGTTTTTAATTACTGCTCAAAAACAAGCTAATTTATACTGTTTTAGCACGTTGGAATTATAATAAATTGGGCCTGATTTAACAATTTATTTTGTCAAAAAAAACTTGGCAAAGATGGATAAATTCTAATAGTCAATTTTGTAATATAAGCCTGGCTCATTTCTGAGACATAGTATTGAGGTTATATTAATCCTGCAATAATTTTTACTATATTTAGGCCTGGTTTCAAAACTTTAGTAGATAGTAGAACTAGGACTAAAATCGTAATGAAAGCCTCTCACGTTTCTAAAGCATGTATTTGAGGTTATAATTAATCTTGTATTTACTGTTAATATATTTAAGCCTGGTTTCATAATTTTTCAAAAAAAAGTACAAACAAGCCAAAGATTAACAAGATTCTTTAGCGAATTTTCCAACTGTGAGCGAAGCGAAGTCCAGGGGACAGAGTCCCTAGTTTTGTTTAAATGATGAAGTATTGATTATTGTTTTAAATGTGATTATTTATATTAGTTTGTAAAAATCTTTTCTTTAATTTACCAAACTGCTCTGCATGAATGTGAAAGTTAAATAATAATACAACTTAATTTGCAACTTGTATTCTGTTTTATTGCTAAATTGTTTAAAGCCCCACTATACTGTGAGCCCGATTTATTAATTGAGTTAATTTTAA
This sequence comes from Philaenus spumarius, assembly GCA_018207615.1. Classification (NCBI taxonomy): domain Eukaryota; kingdom Metazoa; phylum Arthropoda; class Insecta; order Hemiptera; family Aphrophoridae; genus Philaenus; species Philaenus spumarius. The sequence goes on along the minus strand of JAGFPH010014712.1, from coordinate 7,108 downwards.
TAATTGAAAAATATATTTAACCTCTCAGGGTTGAGTTTGTTGGCTGAATCTCCGGTAGACAATATATGAGATTGGGTGCAATAAGTGAAGAATACATGAATTACTTTAAAACAGGCTTGAAACATATATTTATTATTAATGAAAATAAAAGTAACGTATACAAATTTCCAAAAAATTAAATGTTCAATATTAAATTTGAAAATTAAATGTTGAAATAATCTCATAATGAGAGCATAAGAAAAATAAAGTACTTTTTTACATACCAGCTGGTTGTTATTTTATTAGTTACAAAAGAAAAACTAGACCTTTGATCCCTGTGCAAATTTTGGCCCACTGTCTTTAACTTATCATTGTCTTCACGTGTTGATGGAGTTAATATTATATCAGTTTTTATCATCTCAATCATTTGAAATCGTTGAAAAGTTCTCCTTTGATATTACATCTAGACCTTGCTAGTGATTATATAAAAACTTTATACATGTAGAATGTTCATTTTAAAGCATTTCTTTCCAAATTTTGGATATGAACAACTAACTGACATGTCTACTTTGCTTCGTTGCCAAGGGTAGAAGGAGACCCCCTGGGTTGCATCCAGCTTGTTTTCCTGAAATCTCCCTGGTGGAAGTTGCATTTTATGATTACATGATATTGATCACATCACCATTTGTTATGTATCTAATTTGTATCTATGATCATTGAATGTCACTATCAATGGGCAATATTCACTGTCAGACTATGGGCAATATTCATTATTCCCTCCCTCCCACTGTTTTTTTTATCTGTGATCTAGGTAACTAATCAATATATTTTAGCTAAGCTCACATTTTCAAAACAGCAAAGAAAGTATATTCCTTTTAGCAAATAGAAGACGTTGAAAATTTTGTTTTGATTTCCGCATATACAAATTTTATTTTATGTATATGAATAATATAGTTAAATAATATAATTAAATACTTTCATAATTGGTGTTAATATTTACAGAGATTTTTAATATAATTTTGTTTACTTTTGATTCCTTTTATGTACTTTTTTTATTTGTCTAATAAATTTGTATTTAATCTAGGAAATTAGCAACTATTTTGGTAGATAGAGGAATTCTACGAAAAGGTGCAATTCTGGTAGCAGGTACTGCATGGGCTCGAGTACGTGCAATGTTTGACGATACCAATCAAACTCTGCAAGAAGTTAAACCCGGATCTCCTGCACAGCTAATTGGATGGCGGATTCTTCCGTCTGCTGGAGATCTAATACTTGAAGTGGAATCGGAGGTTCAAAATTTACAATTAAAACATAATTTAATTTTTAAATCTTCACACTTAATAATTTTTTATTTTCAAAAATAATGTTAACTTGATGATTTAAAAACAACCAATTTTGATTTTGGCCTGTCATTGAGCTACCTCTGTATGCCTTTTTATGCAAATTTTATGGCCTATGTTTAAATGACTCATTTCATCACTCTTTGTTTTTTAACCTAAATTTCACTTATATTTCTTGCATTAATTAAATTGATAGAGAATAATTTACATTGGTCAGATCCTTCAATTGCCTTCAAAATTCTAAACATTCACAGCATGAATACACAGAGATGTCTTATGACCAATTTTTGACTCTACTTATTTCCAATGACTTCTCTTACTTCCTTTTGTATTGCTTACACAGTTGATTGGCTGCAAGGGTGTAGATTTAAAACTTGTTTTAGTTTTTTTTTTAAATTACTGAATGACAGGAATGCGTATCAACAATAAACATGCCTTGTTATGTTTAGAAGTTGTCGTGTTTAATGTTTTGGCAACACAACAATAATTTTGCTAGGTGACCAGTCATTTCTGATGTGACACATCATAAATAGTATATTTCATCACTAGTACCTAAAGTGGATGCTTTTAGTGTGAGATTGTATTGGAAAAAGCAATCAAGCACAAAAAAGCATTTCAGGTACAAGTTATGAACGATACTTGACTAGAATCACACAAACAAAATTAATTAATTAAATTACATTAATAATTTTTCTAAACGATTTAACCTATGTGTAACAATGCTACTATCAGTTGTAAAACAGCTGAACCTTTTATAGCTCTTATAATTTTAAAGCACAGCAATGGATTTTTTACGTACAATACTTTTTGGTCCTAGTACAATAAAATACTTTTAGGTCCTACTACCGAAAAGAAGTCAGGTCAGCTGTACCAAAATTGAATCAGCTGACTTTTTGAGCAAGTAGTGAATGACTACTATAAAGAGTCACTTTATGGACGTAACGCGTGTATTAAAAACATCAGTCTATAATGCGGTATGATAAGAATAAGTTTATAGTTCTGTGTATGTTAAGCCTAGTCCACACTTACAAACATGTTTGCGGAAGCATTGTTTGCAAACAGTTTGCCAGTTGTTTTCGTGTTTCTCATTTGTTTGCCGGATGTTTTCAAAATGTTCAAACAGTTTGGAAACATTTTGCAAACAAATGACAAACATTTAACTTGTTTCAGCAAACAAAAAACAATGTTTTCTGTTTCCCAAACCAAATGGAAAACACGCAAACATGTAGACCAGGCAAAGTATTGCAAAATAAATGTATGCCTACAGCTCCGATTTGGATGCAGTTTTCTGCATCGTGTTCAGAAAAATACCAGGAACTAAGTCTACATACGACCAGTATCGGTTTGTACGACATGAATACTTTGTCAACTGTTTGCAAACATTGTTTGTAAGTGTGGACTAGGCTATAACCCTCAGAACCATATGTGCCACATTGAATTCTCACAACACCCAATTAATTTATCAAAAGCAATGATTATCACGCTTTTTTTGCCTATAATGAAGGAAAAAGAATTGTTGCATATGTAATGTATTTATTTCTCTACATACCAATATTGTAACCAGAGGGAGAATATGCGATATCACACCAAGTGAAGTCATCTCTTATGGCCCTCGCATAAACAAATTGAATAAATTACATTGGTAGTTGAACTGTTTTTTTTTTGTTTTTTTTTTTCTGCCAATGAGTCCTCTCTAACATAGTTTTCCTTCCCGGTCTCAACTTACAACCAGAAATACGCAGCTGTGTAGCGTCTAAAGTTAATTTGGGTTTTAAACTAAAACCTTTTAACAGTAATAACAAATAATATTATAGTGTACTTGTTTACACTATTTTCATAAATTAAAGAAACTTATCACAAAACTTTAATTTCTTACCTTATCACCTATATTTTATTAAGAAATTCATAAAAATAGTTTGTTTTAGTATATCATTAAACCTAGCTATGTTTTTATTTCCAGAGACAAGCCCAACAAGTTATAAAATGGAGAGAGCAGAATATACAGAAAACAAAACAAGAAGAAGAACTGGTTCTAATATCCAGCAAAGTTGAAGAATATAACAAAGTAAGAGTCTATATAATGTTGTAGTTATTCAGACCTGTCTGTATAATTTTGTTTAGTCAGTGGAGTAATTAATCCACATTACTGAGTTGACAGTGTTTAAGCAACAATTTTATAACTACAATATTTTCCCCTCTCATAAACCTTTCATCTATCTACAATTCCAAGGAGAATTGTTTGACGAGGAAACATAGTAGTCACTGCAGCTTAGGAATACAGTTTTTGCCTTGTTTGAAAATAAAAAATACAAACCGTTTGTTATAATAATCCCATAATATATATAGCAAATCAGTTTTATGCCATTTCATTTCCCAGTTTAAAAATTAAAACACTTGTTTGGAGCAGTAATTTATGTATTAAAAATTGAATACGTGCATCCCTTGCTTAGATTATTTGTATATTATTTTAACTATCTAACAAACACAATGTCAGTAGATTTTTGATATGAGTAAACCGTGTTCATAGAATCATCTCATTTTTATATTAAAGCATATTTAATTAATTATAATAATCATAACTTATTGCTTTTAATTGACATTTGCTTTTACTCGTTACAAAATGTCCTTAAAATTATTGTATCAATGAAAGTAAAATTTGGTTCCTTATAAGTACTGTATCAACTAAGAAAGGAATTTTCCACAATTTATTCTGGAAAGGAGGAAGATAAAAAAAATCACCAAAAAAGTCATCAACCTGTTAAGCTAAAACATTATATTTTGTTAAAGTTTTTATTTTTGTCTTAAGTAATGCCAAGAATAACATTTTTGATAATGAAGCAAAATATCCAAAACCATCTAAAATGGTTTAACCTTATATTATAGCTAAAAGTTTTAAAATTTGGGAATGGTCAAATAAGCCGCCTTCTTAACCACTGCAATTATATAAATAAGCTCAATTTTAAGCCATTTTCCAACCCGAAAATCAATTGAAATTAAATTGCATGTGGCAAAATGTCTATGTATTGAGGGAAGTACATGTATTCAACTATTTATATATAATTACTATTATTTTTTTTAACTGTAGGCCTATTTGTTATTAAAATAAAATGTACTTTACCAGATTAATTGAATAGAATTTTTAAATAGTATACTTCTTATAAATCTTATTTTATTTCAGGTTTACAAGGCACAACTAGAAGCTAAGAGGAGGTTAGGACGATACAAAACCCGTCAAGAAGGACCTCGTCAAAAACAATACGTTGATAGTGATGAGTTAAAATTAAGTATTGTAATAAAAGGTAATCAATTATTCATAAAGTAAATGTATAGTTTCCAAATCAAAGTCCATTTCGATTTTGTTAAAGGTATCTGTATACCTTAAAGTATGAGAACTTTGTTCTAATATTTTGCAAGTGTTAATTTATTACCTTAATATTTATATTTTAAAGATAGATAGAATGCCAACCCTACAGTAAGCTCAAGCTTTGTAAAATCGGCATCTAGATTGTCCGGGCTGTCAGTAAAAATCTTTATATAAAATTTACAGTATATAGGAACAAAAAGTTTTGGATTTGTGATTACAAGTGAATTTAGAAATAATATTGTTCTCAAAATATTTTTTTAGTTGAGTTAATATAATAATCTTTACTCTCTTTTTAATAATGCCCCATTATAATAATCTTTACTCTCTTTTTAATAATGCCCCACTAGTTGGGCGTCAAATTTATGATAATCCTCAACATAAATTTATTCTTTGAATGATCTAATAGAATTAGCCTATTTATGATAATCTTATAGGTATTACGTTAAAATTAAATGATAGCTATACTTTGAATCAATAACTATAAATAAGGAACAGAGTATACATTTTATTTTTTCTTTAATTGTAATCAAAAATTATATCTTATACATTTACTCTTTAAAAGAAAATATTAATAATATTATTAGGTTCACAAGATTGTTGTTCAGATTGTTCATTTACAAATTTCTTAAGATTGCTCATCAGCTTTGCTCAATTAATATTTTGTGGATTTATTATCTAAAGTCATATGACAATAAATCTTTTATAGAATCTCGGGAAGGGTTATCGGCCGGGTTTGGATAATCTTTTTATGATACGCATTTGTATTTTAATCTATGTTGAATATTGAATTTAAAAAATGGCATTAAGATTTGTACTCAATATAAAATGTTCAAAGTTCATTAATTTGATCAATTAGTCTAATTCAGTTGATTTTAACTATTGTTCTTTATAAAGTATACAGACTATACCAAGTTCTGTTCAATGTTAAACGGTTTTGTTTCATGTAACACTTTTATTCTAAACTGAATAAATATCGGAATTGCAAAAACACATCTTCATCTCTGGACTCCTGGCTGTAGAATGCTTTTAAACTAGCGGTAGTTTGGTCATTTTCAATTACCTCCTAGGGAATCTTGGTATTGCTGATCCTATTTCCTTTGTTGCACATCTGATCTCCGATTGGTCAGTTGTAGTTCATTTCGTTAGGCTCCATGGATTATAACGTTTCTTGTGTGAATATCGCATATTCGCGTGTAACATGAGTATTTATTTAGCACATTAATATTTCTTTTTAAATTTATGCCATATTGGTTAAAATTACCATTATATTAGTAAAATAAAATTATTTATTAAACCACGACCTTAGTATCAAGCAGGACCACTCTAGTGTGTTAATGACTGAATGCTAAATCGTTATGTTATTTACGTTTTACAATCTCTTTACAAATAAATACTAATACTTTTACTTTAATTAACATTGTTTTACTGAACAATTATTTATGTTACACATATCTATATTACGCTCTATTGGTTGTATTTAGATTTACTTATAACATAATTTCGAATCGCAATCTTTAATATCGATCATATGTTGAGATGTTTGTTTACATTGGTATAACCTAGTTTGGGTTCAATGCGATTTCTGATCTTCTTACGGGATAACTGTGATTAAAGAATTTTTGTTAATGATTGTTTGATAATTTTATAGTGTGTTAATAAATGGAAAAGTGCTATATAAAAGTGTGGTATAATTTATTGTGATCTTGGTTGAAGTAGGCTAGGTCTAGGCTAGGTTTGTTTTTGTTTTTGTGAATTGTCAATCTTTAGGTTATAGGTCATTGTGTGATTCATGAGATTTGATATCATTATATTAAAGTGTTTCCATTCTACTTAAAAGCGTTACAAGACAGATTTCTTTTGTCAAATAGTGGCTGCATATGCTCCTTTCTAAAATTGTGGCCATTGTCCTTCTAAAAAAAATATCATTTGCTTACAAACTAGGCTAAACATTGCAGCAAAAAAACGATCACAATTTGAGAAACAAAGAACTACTAGAACTTTTTAGAAATTGGGACCGTAAACTAGTTTTCTTCTTCTTCAACTCAACTGAATGTTATTTTCAATAAATATTCAGACAATATTTTATTGGTTCATATGTGATTTATTACTATTAGTGCTATGTAGTACTGTACATTTAGTTTTAACTTTGTTCTTATGAATTCAATTCTAGGAAGACTGTAAAAATAAAATGTTACTTTTCTTTATCATACTCTGTGTTATCCTCTGTCTACATTACCTTGGATAACCTAGGCTCTACTGTACGTGTTATTAAACATCTTATACATTTACTAATTATATTTTAGGTGATGTCGATGGTTCTGTAGAAGCTATAATGGATGTATTAGAGACGTATACAAGTGAACTGTGCAAATTGGACATAGTACACTACGGAGTAGGAAATGTTACTATCAATGATATAGAATTA